>JAAAKQ030000011.1:7344-17485 GCA_010016005.3 Zanna intricata | reverse complement strand
GTCTAGCAGTAAGTTATTAGTTATAAGGTTCATTTTAAACTAAATATTGTAGACATAATACATTATAATAATGTTTATATAAGTTTACTGTTTTAACCTCTCAGTATTTCCGCCATTACCAATATAATTTTCACGTACCCCCAATGGGACCCCGCGTACCCACAGGGGTACGCGTACCACAGGTTGGGAATCGCTATTTTAAATTAACATTTATTTGCCAGCTGTAAATGAATACGTTTTCGTAAATTTGTTAGTTTTTGTTTATACATTATTTATTCTTTAAAATTATTTTTTAATTACATTTAATATATTCAGATTTGTAGTATTAGATTACGTTTTGCTTTTTATGATTAATCTTTTCCTGTTATTAAAAAAATTTTTACCCTTTCAAATATTTCGTAAAAACACAATTTAGTTCGTTTAATTCATTATAATTTGCTTTAATTGTGTAATAAAACACACTAAATGTTCAGAAGGATGTATATAACAAATTGAATGGAAAATTGAAACTTTGGGAAACTACATAGGCTGTATCTGTGCTATTTCATTGGGTTTATTCTGGGTGTGGTTTATTGTTGCATTTGTAATGCAGTAAATCGATGTTACCGTGATTAGTATAGTATAACGGATTTTAAAATAAATAATTTATGATTTATTTTTTATTAGAGCAGTATTTCTTTTTTATTAAAAGTAGTATTGTAAAAATATCATGCTGCAGTTAGAATTTTCAATTATCGTTTTACTTGCAAGGTACAATTATTATTATTTTTTTAGATTCTTTATTCCACCGAATTTTTCACTCCTTATTGTACTTTGTTGGTCCCAGAGTAATAACTAAATAAAATTCGAATTAATTAAATACGTGGATTTTACAAGGGAAGGCACACGGTTCGAATCAGACTTCATGTCTTTTTTATCTTTTTATTTAAATATACTCGTATTGATTTATTCATAATTATTAACCCGTGATTGTAAAAAAATGTTTACAACAAATAATAATTCAACAATAAGAATAAAAAAAAGGTAAAAAATCGGAAGTTATTAGTGAAATAAAATGTTAAAACTGTGTATTTATAATTTAATAGGCATTATTACATATGTATATATGCAGTAGATTTGGTGAAACATCTGATTATTTAATATTAATTGAAAATTATAATTTAGAATCGTATTATTTTTAGATTTTCGTACAAGTCATGTGGTGTACTCTCTTAAAGGAAATATATTCACTGGAGAATGATTGTTGCATTGAATTCGGTAGAAAGTATTTTTTATACTGAAATCTTAATTTCAAAAGCTTACTTAAACTATAATTATCATACGTTTGATGTATCTGTTTTTTGTCTAACATTTCGGAAGTGGATCTGTACATTGTTTGTCAATGTAATCATTAGTCAATATGAAGTACAAGTAGAGGCTGGTATACGTGTGTACTATTTGTTATTAATTCGTAAACAAGGAAGTAAAAATAATGATTTTTTTTTTTTAACTTGATACATCGATTTATATATACTTATATACATACATACATATAAATGTATCTTTTTCTCTCTTTAAAGAGAAAGGGAGAGCCTATATAGTTTAATTTAACAGTGCTTAAGGAATTTTTAATTATTATTAAAAAAAAATATGTATTTAATTAAATTTTAAATAAAAAATTTACTGAGTATTAGTAACATAAATAACTCATGATTTGTTGTGATTATTTAAATACATCGATTTACGAGTAGATGTCAAGTAAAATGGCTTTAAACTTTCTAAAAATAAAGTATTGTCTAATGAGTTGACTATATAATTAGTATTATGTTTCTAAAATTCCAAAACTAAAACGAAAGTGTTTAAGATATTGAAAATCGGAAACGTAAAACAATTGAAATGTATTAGAAGTTACTGAAATTTTTCTGTTAAAGTTTTAATTTATGCGTATCACTTTCAATTCACACTAGTTTACAAAGCGGAATATGTATCATTTTAGAAAATTCAGTATTATACCAGTTCTTTCAATTTATTTTCATACCATTTTATTGTAGCAGCAGCATTAAATTAAGTAAACTTTTTTCCTAATGATACTATAAGTGGTACTTATTTTCATTGGTTCCAGAGTTATAGCCAAATAAAATTTTAATTAACAAAATATTTGGATCTCACAACGGTACACATCGGTTCGAATCAGGAGACTTTATCTCTTTTTTTTTTTTAACTTTTGTTTTAGTTTAAAGATACTGATTTATTAATAATTAATAACCTTTGATTGTATTCGAATCCCGGTCAGGCATGACATTTTTCACACACGCTGTAACAATTCTTCTCATCCTTCGAATCCTTTGAAGATATAACTTAACGGTGGTTACGGAGGCTAAAAAAAAACCTCTGATTGTAAAAAATTTTACAATTTTTACAATAAATAACAGAAAAAAATATATATATAATAAAAAATAGCAGAAGTTATTAATGAAATAAAATTATGTGTTCTTTTCATTTTTAAAAAAAATTGTATATGTTACTTATTAGGCGTAGAAGGAAGGCATGACATCAGTTTTTTTGTCACAATGTTTCCTTTCCTAAAAGAAAATTTTATTTTGTATTAATTATTTTTATTTTACTCTACAAAAAATAAATAAATAACCAAGTATGTTCAAAAAATAATAAACGTTCGTATTATTTATGTTAAATTTATGTGTTTATAATTTCTCATATGTAAATTAAACATTAAAAAAATTCTTTGTTTGCTGTTACAATGATATTATTATGCGAATTATTATTAAGAAAGCTATTTTCGGTCGTTGAGTAATGAATAATTTATTAACGGTTAGGTGTTTTATTGTCAAATTTTATTATACTCTAATGAAAAATTTATGTGGTGTGTGTACGCGTACACGTGTTTTGATATAGGACTAGCGACGGCAGACAGACAACAGACTGACTGAGAGAGAATGAGAAAGAAAGTGTTTGTGGTATGTTTAATTTTTGTATTGTGAAGTAGGAAACATTTTACATAAATTAATGAAAAAGTAATAAAAGTTTGAATAAAATTTTACCCAATTTTTTTTTTAATATTACTTATAGACTGTACTTGTTTTAAATATATATTTATTTCCTATTTTAATTTTATGTGAGTGTAATCAGAAGTATTTTTAGTTCCTTTATTAGCTAATTTTCATTGTTAATTTCTGTTAACTTTGTTGATAAAGTAAGATTAAAGTGACTTCTAAATTGTTCAGTAATTGATTTCTTTGTTTTGTTTGGTGAACGAGATCATATGATTATTTTATTATAGTGATCAGGTTTCCTCTGAGCTTCCGCGATAGTATGTCGTTAATTTCTGTTAATGAAAATCATTTCCTATATACCTCGATGAATTAGCTTAATTATTAATATTTACAGTATATTAGAAATACTGATTGATTTCTGCGTAAAAGTTACATGAAGTGGGATCAATACAGGTTGTGCTCGGTTCCCTCTGCCGCCCTGATTTCACCCCTTACCCCACTCTTACAACTGATTCTAGAGCCCCTCCTGTCACAACACCCGGATCACCTGGTCCGCCCGACCCGACCTCGCGACGCGTGCCCGTCTGATTGTCGAAACGTTTACTCCGCGTAAAACATGTTTTTTTTTTTTTTTTGCGATACGGCCTGAAGGTAACTTTTAACCGTTCCTTTTGTGCGCAACTTTGTTACATTACATAGGTATGGTTACGTTATTAGTAGGAGGGAGAGAGGAGAGATAGCGCTGGTTAGAGGGGCTGGCGGGGACTTTAGCTTTGTAAACGCTCTCTCCCCCTCCGCAACTAGATCAAAGGCAAAGAGGACGCACACCGCTATCTCTGTGTCGGGTTTCGCTTTGAAGTCACTTTGTGACGCGCCGTGTCTAGATCAAAGGAAACACACACATACACGTATACTCACACACACAGAGGGCATTATAAAACCCTATTTCTGTCTCTCTCCCACTCGCACGTCATACCAGACTTTGAACTCTCTGTTCCCTCTCTCTCCTAGTTTATATTTGAGCTCAGTCGGGTGGCTGTCTTTGCACGGTGAACGTCTGGCTCCTCTCAAATCTTGCATTTTGCTAAGGAACCTGCCGCATTAAACCGTTGAAAATTATGTGATGTTAGTCGCGGTTCGTTCCGCGAGACCGTCGTGTGCGTGTCGGGCTGGATCGGATGATGGAAACGGGTGGACTTACGACCGGCGTTTTTTGTCCTCTGTGCGGTGCCGATTTCGATTGTCGTGCTTACATTCGAGTGCGGTAGTTGAACGCAGTGTTGCCAACGTAACCGTACAGTTAGGTTGTGTAAACGCATGGTTTCAGTGCTTCACGTTACAAGAATTTTGTATCAGCTTTATCTTGTTGATATATGTGTAATAGTTTCTACTATACGTACGATTCTGTAACTTAAAATGAGATATTTGTTTTGAATTTGTCCTAAAATGTTCTTTTGTTTACGAGTAAAATTACATTTATCTGGATCCGTGCAGTCGTGTCCTACAGGAAAAACGAAACTAATACAATTGTGATGACGTTCACTAGGAACTTTTACGTTTACAATTTAATTTTGTTATAACAGCCTCAATTAGTTTATTTATTTGCTTTGATAGAGTTTATTTATTCCACTTATCAGGAGTATTCAATAAATTCGTACAGTGTTAATATAATTACAGTATAAAAACGCTTGAAAAGTAATGTTGTGTTCTAGTCGGTAATAATAATGAGAATGACTTGATAAATGTAATATAATTATCTGAACTTTATGTTTTATTACTGTATACCAGCGAATTTCTGTTTATAATGTCACGCAAAACGTGTGATCATAAAGGTAAAAAGAAATGTAAAAATAAAACTGGTAGTCAAATGCTGGAATCAAATAAAACATCTAAGACTTGTGAGATGAGTGTAACACCAGATTCATCGGAAGTGGATGCAGATAATAGAGACTCTGAACCAAAATGTGAGACTTTTCCAGCCGATTCAGAACGATATTCAGAACCTGGCACAGATACCACTAATTGTAAAAACACGAAACAAGGCGATATTGTTGCAAAGAAACCGCGCATATTTCGAGAAGTCGATTTAGAAAGAATTTTATATCGCTGGTTTGAACGCAAACAGGGAAGT
The DNA here is from genome assembly GCA_010016005.3 of Zanna intricata. NCBI lineage: Eukaryota > Metazoa > Arthropoda > Insecta > Hemiptera > Fulgoridae > Zanna > Zanna intricata. The sequence goes on along the minus strand of JAAAKQ030000011.1, from coordinate 12,364 downwards.
GTTGCTGATACAAAAAAAATGTCAGGTGGTAGTTGTATCCAAACTCATGATCTACTTAAAAAAGCCTGTAATTTAGCTAAAAGGTTAGGTGCATCGGATATGTTTTTAAAAACATTGGATAAATGTTGGATAAGAACTTGGCAGGAAAGATACGGTCTGTTTAGGGATGCGTCTGATGCTTCTTCATCGAAATTTGTAGAAGAGATCGATTTAAAACAGGAAGTGGTGGTCGATGAAGAATCAGGATGTCAACTGCAGAAAATTCTTCAATCTGGGACGTACACTGAAGATCAGATCTATTGTGCGTTCGGTTTTCAGTTCGATTGGATCAGTGTTCCCGATAAGACATTGGATATGCAGTCTTCTGAAGATCTTGTGTGGCTTTTAATGGCTGGAAATAGGTCTGGACGCCATAGAACTAGGGTTTTAATTACAGGCAAGCAATGGCGGCCTGCATGCTTGCAAAATGTTAATATGTTGAGTCAGCCTGTTGTATATGCTGGTGGTGGTGTCGGTCGCCTCACGCCCGATCTTTTTACTTGGTGGTTTCACAGGGAATTCGCACCCGCTGCTCTCGCTTTAAACGCAGAGGGAGCGTTGTTAGTAGCTGAACAGTCAGACTTCATACCTTTACCGTCGGATTGTATTACTGCTGATGGCAAAGTTAAACTTGTTATTTACCAAAAAGGTGAAATTCCTTTGGATCAGACTCTTATAGAATCTGAATTGCGAGCGCGTTATGTAATGCTTTTGTTGCACAGCGTGTTATTGGAGCACCAGAGGACTTCAGTTCCTCAGTGTCTTTCTGGATTTACGTTAAAGGATGCTTTTCCGATGTTACACAGGGCATGGCTCTACGTCCGACCGGAATCATTTAGCCGGTGTTGGAAGGCTACCAATTCCACTGAATCATCCCGGCCTCCGCTTTCTTTTTGTGCTTGTTCTAGTACTCCTCTTCAAATAGAAGAAGATCGTATGTTACTTCTAGAATTGCAGTGGTTGTGTCACGATCTCGGTTTAGAAGTTACTGATGAAGATTTGGCGTCGTGGGTAGCGGGTAGAACAATAATCACACGCGCGTCCGCAGAACATGTCGTCATCAAGACTGAACCGGAAGATCACGTCACATCCACCGGTGAGGAATCTCCTGTTCCGGTTTCGAGTTCTGAGGCGGCTAATTGCTTATCCAAAGTGCTGTCATGGATGGAGTCAGAACCGATCGATCCCAATCTATTACTGGTCATTCGTGACGTCATGAATCTAACAAAACAGGCATGTTTTTTGCTAGAAATGTGAAATAAATGTTGAAAATTACAATTTACCAATTTTTTGTTTTGATAATATAATGATAGGTGCTTTAATTTTTGAAAATGTTTACGAGTAGTATAACATAACCATTCAGACATAATTTTCCCTGTATTATTATTATTTGTATTAGAACCTTTTCACTGTTTATTTAAATATTTAGGCAAAAAACAGCTAGATAATAAAAGAAGATACTATTTAAATTTCGGTTTTTCTGTCCTGGGGAAATTTCATTGGGAAAATTGGGGAAAATGCAATATCATTTATACATAATTTCATTTCATAACGATTTGAAATGTTTCCGTTTCACTACTTTCATTAACAGTTAATAAACTTAAAAGAAAAAAAAATTATAGCTATTGTGATTTGTTTATTTAACAGTCATTCTTGAATAGAACGGTTAATTCATATATTTCTTACCGAAATATGTTTAAGGTGAATGAATGACTTTGTTTTTAGTAATTTTGTAATTTTATTCTGCGATAGATATATTTGAGAATTAGATAAAATGTCCATTTGTTTTGCTTTTATTTGTATTTATTTTACTTGTAATTGTTTGTGTGGTATTTTTGCGAGGTACTTTAAATAGATAATACACTAATTAATTTTTTGTTTTGTTTTCAGGCGAGCAAGATGGGATTGGGCCCGGGACACCCTGGTGCGGGTCTACCGTTCTTCTGCCACAACGGAGAGCATCTGACCCAGCCGCCCCCCGCACACATGGGGATCCCTCCCTACCAGTTGGACCCTAAGGGGGCGGGTGAGTACTGGCGGACCCCCGTGCCTCCTTTCACCCACACCGAGTGGAAGAGGTTAGGCCCCCTCCTAGCCGCCACAGGTCAGCCCATTATTCTTATGGCTAGCTCCATCCTGGTGCTGGTTTTTTTACGGAAGTGATGATGCTACCAAAAGGGTCTTGGGTTCTGGGTTCGAATTAAGCTCTGGGCTTTATTCTAACAATCTGTCCTTTATCCAAAGCCCCATCCATTAAATATTCATTTTATACTTCTTTCATCTGTTAAATTTATCTTCTCGTGTTTTTTCTTACGTGTCGGTTAAAGAACTGTCATTTATTTATTTAATAATTAAAAGGTGTATTAATTTTGAGTAATATTTGAAGTTTATTAAGCATTAAAAAAAAAAACAACTCGTGTATTTATTTGACATTAGTTTATTAACAGAAAAAAAAAAACAGTAATTAATTTGTTTCTGCATGATCTAATTACACAACTGTTAATTTTGTAGTCTTTTTAAATTTACGGATGTGAACTTAATATATATTTTTTCCTCTTTAACTTGTATTATCATATTGCGTTTTTTAAAGATTTATGAATTTTCCTTAATAAATAATATTAAAAAAAAAAATAATACAGCCCAGTTAAATATTACTACGGAATCTAATGTTGCTAAGTCATAGCTAATCAGTAAACTGTCATAATTTCACACATTTGTTGTAATGTTTGTTAATAATGACCTATAGTTAAATAAATTACGTTTAAAAAGATCATTTAACCGGCCTTTTTTGTAAAGAGAAAATTATGTTTTTTAGTAAATGTAAAATTTGTTTGTTATAACTAAATAATATAAATTGATTTTGAAATATTGAATTTTTGATATATTGTTTGATTGGTTCGCTTTATACTATTAGAAGGTCTCAATTATATCATAACTAATGAGAGCATATCTCCTTTATTTGTACTACTTTTACTTTAATTGGGCTCTGGTGTATTAAAATTTATTTCTCGTTTTATAATTAGTTTAAACTAATATTCGAGTAAAAAAATAATTTTTTACTTAATTCAAAAACTGCCCAACATTATTTTTATTTCCTTCTTACTTTAATTGTAGAATATTAAGTATTTAGTCTTACTCAGATCATCGCATGAATATCAGATACATTGGATGTAATTTATGGGTTTTTTAAAACACGCCGACAATATGCATTAGTATTGTTCATAGAAATATTTTAATATTTTTAAGCCTCCCAATATAGTTTTGATTTATTTATACAGAAGGCTAGTGTACATTCTTTTCCGTACTTGCGTGCCAACCGTTTTGTTGATTCCTGTTAGTTTAATAATTAAATTAAAAGTTAATTTAAATGATTAATCTATCAGTTTCTTGTATTAAAGTTATCAGTTTTTACAATAAAATAAAAAAAGTTTTCAAACACTTTTTTAAAACCTATGTTTATGCATTTGATTTATTCTAATGTAACTAAAGGAGATGTTCTTTATGTTGTGTAATTAGCTTTTTTTTTAATCTTAGAATAAAAATGAAAAAAATTACTATTATTATGAAAAAAAATATATTTAAAAAAAAATTGTTTTGAATAGTAAGTTTTAAATTACTGGCGACTCGTGGCTCATCCTTTATTTCCATCCATTAAACCTGGAATTTACATTAGTTCTTATACCTATATGTAATTTATTTGTTATTTGTATTTTCTCTTTGTGGTGCTTGTATAATATATTTAATAATACTTGTAGTTGTATTGCACTTATGAATTATGATTTTTCTATGTACCATTTTACAGTTCATTGCATGGTTTGCAATAATGTTGGGTTTTTTTTCTTTTATTCTGTATTTTTTACCACTAATATTTTTGAAATAGATAGTATACTATTGTTTCTGGCTGTTAAAAGCATCGTTGTAATGTTCTTTATCTATCAAAAAGTTAAATCTCTTTTAATTTTTTTTTTATTACTTTTAGAAAAATATTATAGATTATTGTAGGGAATATTTAATTATGTTTTGGTTTTTTATATCGTATTTTATTTCGTATATTCATTTAACTCAATCTATTATCTTGTTCTAATAAATTGTTGTTAAATTTACTTTTATATTTTACAGTAATGTATTTTTTTATTAAAATTATGTATATTTGAATAGCAGATAAGCTGTTATTACATTGTTTTACCGGATCCTATTTCAAAAACCAATAAAAGATATACTTTTAATTGATTTGAATGCCCAATTTACTGATTTATTTTGATCGATAAGGTTAGTTGATTGCACTGCACTGTTCCCATAATTTCACTTGGAAAAAAATTTCTTAAAACTATTATTGGGCGTACAAATTTTTTGAGGCTGTATAAGATAAAATATGAAAAAACCCTTTTAGCACACCGGAAAGCGGAGGTAGAATTAACCGGGCTAAGTAGGTGATAAAAAAGATTTCCACTTTAAAGTTAATAAAATTTTCAAATTTACTCAATACGATAATGGTTGCCTATGAAGAAAAGTTTCATGGTTTAGCATACGACATGCCCCATCTTACAATTCCTGCAACATTTTGGTCATTCCTTGCCGTAAAGTTTGGTCATATCAAAAGTTGTAGGTAATGTTTACAGGACTAACGACCACTTTAAACAGATTCGATACTGTGCCTATTAAAGGAGGTATGATTTTTTTGTGTTCGAAACCCCATTTTTTTTCACCCGATGGTTGGTGATATCAAAAAACCGTTACTTAAATAAGTTTTAGGCCCTTATCCAAACCCACCGGGTTGGTCTAGTGGTTAACGCGACATTACAAATCAGCTGATTTCGAAGTCGAGAGTTCTAAGGTTCAAGTCCTAAAAAAAGATGAAAATTTTTATACGGATTTGAATACTAGATCGTGGATACCGGTGTTCATTGTGGTTGGGTTTCAATTAACCACACTTCTCAGGAGTGGTCGACCTGAGATTGTACAAGATTACACTTCATTCACA
>JAAAKQ030000009.1:0-20871 GCA_010016005.3 Zanna intricata | reverse complement strand
ATAAATAATATCTACTCATTTCAGAACAATATTTATTGGATTTCATATATTATTTGTTAACAAGTCAATATAACAACGGAGGTAAGTAAAAATATAACTAGTAAATTTTTTATTAATAATACCGGTTTTAATACCGGTATCCCGATATTTTAAATTTCAAATATCAAATACCGGTATTCAGATTTTAGTTCGGTATTGTAAGCCCTACCTGCATCGAGCTATTAAAAAAATGTTTAATAATTGTATAGATTTCATTTTTTACAGTCTTTGGTTCAAATGCAGATCCATATATATTGGCACTTTCTTGGAAGAATAGACTCCCATTATACAAGCATTTAAGTTGTTCGAAGAGAGATATTGTTATTGATTATCAAATTTTGTTGAACGATTTACATTTCATTTTTATTTAGCGATAAGAAATAGTAACACATTAACATGAAGTAAGTTTCGCATAATGAATGAATTAAATGAATTACTTTATTTCTTGCAAAATAATTTATAACAAGATTAGTATTATTTTACAAAATTTTAAATTAAAACTTTAAAGTTACATCCAAATGGGTATTTACATTTTAATATTACTGTATTGACACAATTCTTAAGGTTAGTTGACTTATTAAGGCTAAAAAAATAGAACACAGTTGTAGAAATTACGTTCTCCAAAGGGCTAATTGTGTAGGCGATAACAGCATATATTTTTTACAACAAAAAAGTTTATTCTGTCTACATACACAATAATAAAATAGAAGAATCAAGATTGTTATGATCTTTACAGGATCTTCAATGTAGCTTATTCGAAGTGGCAAAACCACATTACCTAATCATTAAAACTAAATGATTCTTTTTTTTTTATATTTGAGATTTGTAAAATCCGCTATTGAATATGTACTGATATCATGATGAAAATATACTGCAATGAGTCTTCACTTCCTATATTCTGTTTTTATCTGAAACTCACCGATCTAGATTATTCATTTCTTGACAGTACTAATTAAACAGAAATGGAAATATTGTTTTGTAATTCCTGCCGAGGTTTTGGAATCCTGACTTCATTTCCTATATGAGCTGATATTAAACGATTTACTTTCCAGACAGCTTATTTATTTGTTTAACCTTATTTCTCTCTGAAGTAATACATCTATTCTTAATATATAAGCATTAATAATAAAATATTATTACTGTCCGGCGAAGTTCAGGTTTTTCCTGCCTGAACAGAAAATCATTGAAAACATACTTACTATTCGTCTGCTTCTCAACTAGATATTCCTTAATTAACAATGGAGAACACTTAAATTTGGTTTAGTAATCTCTACAAGAAGTCGATATTGAAGCTCTAATTAAAAGTTTCAAATATATTGGATCAAAATCTATTTCATAGACACATGAAACACTCTCGATTTGTTAACACATCATCAAAGTGAACATTGTACCTTTAGGTAATAATATAATAGGTAATAATAATGGTCAAGGTTTTTAATGTACTTTGTTTAGCAACCATATCCAGATCATTTGTAGCCGATCACAGGACAGCGATTTGATTATACCTCATCAACATTTTTCTTCTTTGCCACCACCTTGCTTTCTGGATTTGATCCACTGAATAAACAGTTGTCACGTAAACTACATAAACACTAATAACAAACATAAACCCTAAATAAATAGATGAATCATGTTTTGTGTAAATTAGGAAAATCTGAAAAATTAAGATAAGTGAAGGAAAAATAATTCTTTTATAAGATTAAAACATTTCACCGAAGAATCAATCAATCCAGGAGTTGAAGAAGAATGAATAGGCTCATGAAATGCCAGAACCAGGACCAAACGAAGAGTGAAAATAAATTTTCTTAACTGAGATGATCTGGATTAGTCAGAAGAATAGAAAAATGTTTCAAAATTTTCTTCATGTATTTTTGTAATATTTTAACCTTCATCTTCTTCAACGTATTGATTTTTTATAGTCCGAAGAAAAACTTTTGAATAGTGACTGTAATCAATTTGTTTTTGAACCTCGCCTTCGGCGGGTCGGTTTTAATAGTCGCTTTACATTGTCGTAACACACAATTCCGCAAAAGGTTATCAAAATTCTGTATTAACTATACTATTACATTATTCTGTACTGTACATAAATTTTGTACCGAAATTCTGTATCCGGTACATGTGTAATTTATCTAAAAGAAGGCCGGTTATCCTTTATCGTATGTGATTTTCAATATCATATCATCGTTATTATATGGATTGTTATCATACGATCGTTATTATATGGATGTTAGAAAATGGATCATTTATTTGATAAATAACTTGAGAAATTATTTATCTTTACCAAAGTACTCTAGTGGAAAATCTGGATCTTTGTCAATTTCAGATCAAGCGCCTAGGAAGGTATCGCGGTGTAACTCTCATTCGAGACAATCTTGTGAGCAACCTCAATGGCTCAAACAGTGAAGATTACATTAAGGACTTAGATTCTCAATCAACATCTCCGTCATGGCAAACGGTTCCAGTACTGCGTAAGACGAGGACGACACAGACCACCAGTGACATCATTAACTACTTAACTTTGTCAAATAGGTATGAGGTCTTATCGATGGAGAAAAGTATGAAACATACTGGAAGGAGGCAATCAAACCGCCTCTGTTTTTCCATTATGAGATCACGAATGTTTTGTATCTCTACGAACTAATAGTGTCGGTCGTATCCAAAAGCGACGACTGTGTTAAAACTGTCAGTGCTAAACAGTTACTTGTGATGTCGAAAAGCATAGACATCTACTAAAAATAATGCAGTTGGTCCATGAACATAAGCTAAATCGTACACAAATCAACGAGGAAGAACAAGCGTTCCTTTCTGGTGGTTCTAAGAAACCTTCATTATTCAATCCCGACCGACATCATCAGAATTGAAATTAAAGAACAAGGACATGAAGTATGAAGTATTTTAAACCCATTATTGTGTGACAAAAGAACCATTGTCTACATTCTTCATAAACTTTGAACCTAGTCAGAACAAGGGGATATTCAAAATAAGAGAAATAACGAAATGTAGCGTTAGATTTAAGATACCCAGAAGCATTCCAGATCAGGTGCATCAATGCATTAGATGTCAAAAACAGACATACAAATAATAATTACTGCATGGGTGCCTTCTGATATGTCAAGTGAGCAGAGGGACACAGGACTACGGATAATACTAGTTGATTTTCATTTAATTCAGGCAACGCCAATTTCTGTTCTTGAGGCGAAGATATGTCTAGAGATCCAAGCGCCCAATCAAAAAATGACCTTGAATGCTGCAGTTGTAGGACGCAATACCTGTGAAGATCCCAACATACAGCCACTGAGTTCAGCATAGTCTCTACTTCAAAAAATTGGAAGCCTGAAAGGCTTACTCAGCAAGACATTGTTAATACTACGTTTCTTAGGACAGCTACTTGGAACATCAATGATGTTGCTGTTCGCAGACAAAATTGGAGACGTTTATCTTCATAGAGTCATTAAATGTTGTCCTGCTCTATGAAACCCACTTAACTGATCGAAACTATCTTCGTCATAGTATACTCTATATACACCACTAATCATTTGGATGGTAAGGCGCATAGGAGCACTGCGCTGATTATAAAGAATACGATAGGACATCAAAAATTTCAGCAGTGATCATATTCAAGCAACCTCGATTGATATTTTAGACTGACTTGGGCCTATTAGCAGTCTACTGTCTCCTCGCCATATGATCTCGAGTAAATCATTTTCTAAGAATTTTTCAACACTGGGCCTACGCTTGATTGTGAATGGGGAATGGAATATTAAACAGGTTCAATGGGTCTCACGACTTATAACTAGGAGTCGAGCTTTAATGGATTGCCTCATGAACAATCTTCTCGATATTACTTCCAGATTACAGCCGACATACAGGCCGTCGGATCTGACTAAGTTTTGGGACCTCTGGATTTTTATGTAACATCAAATATATTGTTGGTGTCCACTTCTGTAAAAATTAGCTACGACTCAACGTCTGAGTATTTAGCTGTCCTACTCACTAAAAACTTGATTGTATTTAGAAAGAAGAAATCCTCTATATTATACAACGACAGGAAGATTGGGAATCTTACAGGAGTTGATCGAGGTCGTACCTATGAGTTGAAATATTCGGCTGATATATCGGATACGACCGGATATTGAAAAGGAACGGAAATCAAAGAATTCTTGTTGGTTATCAATAAAATTATTGTTATACTCCCATCCTGGGCCGTAATTTATATGTCTCTGTTTATATTTAACATAAATGCAATTTATATGTAGCTGTTTAATGGTATCCATTTTACGACGTGTTACCCTTGAAGTGGAAACTGTCTCAAGTAGTGGTGTCGACAACTGCTTGGAGGAGAAAAAAGTTCTGTTCGACTGCTTTTTTTGATGTACAGCAAGTATTCGATAAGTTCTAGCCGCCTAATCTGCTACATAAACCAAAAACAAATTTATCTCAACCTTTTTATTTAATATTAAGTAGTTACTTGGATGGACCTTCTCCCTAATTAAATACAAGGATAAGTTACGTGAATTTTTTTATACTTTCTCGGCTATCCCAGAAGACTCAGTGTTGGGGGCCTATCCTCTACTCGATCTTCACTGCAGACCTTCAAGTTGCAGACGATACCACGATTACATCGTTTGCCGATGACGTTGTCAGTCGTGGCTATCGATGATGATCTAACTCAGTCTTCGACTAAATTGCTATCTGGGTTAGACCTTCTAGCCGAGTGGTTGAAGAAATGGAAAAAAAAGTCAATCAAGTAAAATCGACTCGCATGACATTTGCGATGAGAATAGGTAACTGCCCAGAAACCCATTTAAATAGAGATTAAATCCCGCGAGCTGGAAGTGTACAGTATTTAGGTATTCTCCTACAGGATAACATGTATAGTTGTCTACCATGGAAGTTTCACACTAAGGAAAAACGGTAACTATCTAGATGTCAAATCTGAGGAGCTATACTAGTTATTAGGCAGGAAATCACAACTATAACTAACAAATTGATTCTAAAACCAATTTGGACATTACGGAATCCAATTCTGTGGTACGGTGAGTATTAGCAATGTAAGATTGTTCAGCGTTTCCAGAATAAATTTGCTATATAATACAAGCGACATGGTTCGTATCGAACCACGAAATTCACGAATATTTAGGTTTACCGTGTGTTCGAGAAGAAATCGATTGATGTACTTTAAATACAAAATAATATTTAACGATCACTTAACTATTCTAGCTGTCAATGGGAAAGATTAAATGCGATTAAGGCGACACATAGGCGCCTCGGAACCTAATAGTGATACTCAGGAGAGGCCTCTCTTCTTAAGTTGTGCATCATCAAAGTATCTATATTTATGATCATTTATGTTTTTAGTGTTATTTGCTCCTGTGTTCTATTTTTCTTTTTATGTTGCGGTTCTATTCGTAGTACTGAACAATCTTATGATTTCTAGCTGGATTTTATTAATGGTTAAACTTTGATTTACTATTGATATCTAAAATATATTTAATTAAGATCTTTCAAGGGAAACCTTCTTTATAACTTGATTATTATCATGAAATTTACGTGCAATTATAGTTTCTATTCTAACTGACTGTTAACATAGTTTAAGATACAAAAATAAAGTAATGAAAATTAATAAAAAATGGAGAAGTGTTTACGGCAGTGAAATTATCATTACAAAATCAATACACAAGACTTATTTACTTCTTTAGATTCCTTTTCGAAACTATTATCAATGAATAAAGACACTTTGTCCCTGTTCATAACGAACTTACCGAATCTCTTCTCGTACTTAACCGCAGTACAGACAATTGTCGCAGTTTTATCGCAAAAGGAATACACTCGTGACGATTTTTTGCCTTTTACTAACGCCTACGCGGCTTTCTGTATTGGACTGGCCCGTATTTAAACGGTAATTTGGTAAATAATAATTTTCTACTCTACTTTTACTTCAAGAAATATCTTACCAAGTTTTGTGAAGAACTCTTTAATTGAAATATAACAACCCAAGCATCCCAGTTTATAAATATTAATAGGTAAATAAAATTAATAATTTAATTTCAATATTTTAGTAGAATAAAACATTTAATAATACTGACTATTAAAACTCTTCTACAATTTTAAAGTTTAATTTACAAATATGCACAATCACTTTTACTGTTTACAATTACATAAAATCAGTTATAAGTTAAAGATTGTAAAAAAATTCGGTTTTGCTAATTAATTTATGTTGTACTTTTTACTAGGTTTTTCTGAGGAATATCCTTTTACTACAAGGAAATTTAAATTCATAGAACATTTTAAAATATACCAGATATCAGTCAAAGTTAACATGTCGGTTTCAATTAACAAAAAATAATATCGTTATATTAAGATAAAATAATTAGAAATGAGAATAAAATAGGAATACCAACATTTCAGTAGAAATATTCCAAAATTAATCGCGTTAATTAATATCTCCATTCATTATTCCTTTAAATGAAAGATACGAGTATGTGACTTACAGATGTGATTTACAGGTATATGTATCTGTAAATCACATCAATCCATCTCACCTATCAATTAAAGATGTAGTTAGTTATGTAAATAAAATTTTTTCTCGTAAGGTATTTGCACATATGACAAAAAAGAAACAAATGTAAGGTATCCTTACAAAATTTAAAATCTCTTGATTATTTGAATTAAAATTAAGATTTTAACGAAAAATCTCATGTTTAGCTCTATAAATGCCATTTTGAAGAAGGTGAAGTCGCATAAAAATTGGATTCTTGAAAAGTAAAAATCTCTGCACATCTTTTTGAAAAAACCATTCGCAATCCGGAATGTTTCACGTTCATATATTAATTTTCCGTCTATTTTTTGTTATATGTATTGCATTATGTATTACTGGATATAATGTAAAACAAGTTCTCTGTTACTAACAAATAACTTCCTCTTTTATTGTTTAACATAATATCATGATTTTACGAGTAATATGTTTTCGGCTTTCGAAAATGATATAAACAACACTTCTGTGCGTGCGCGGTTTTTTTCATAAACTATCTCTCTATTTCCTGCCTACTTTGATGTACGGACTTGAGGTCAGAATCGATCGACGCTAACCTTCATATTATTAAGGACACATATCATCGGTACATCATTATAATAAGAATTTTCGAATCACATCCGTTTACAAAAATTTATAAATGAAATATTCAATAACAGTAGTCACGTCTACCGCTATTGTAGATTTTGAAGTATAAACTAAATTTCGATGTTAGAAAAATAAAATATAATCACAGTAATATAATATTATATATATATATATAATTTAATATACATTATTTTGTAACGTTACTCAAAGAGGACGTTATAACTTCTGAATCAGCATTACTTCTCAAGACGAGATAAGCTATACTACTTTTCTGTTAGTGCTTTATTGACAATTGCGGATGAATTAAAAGAGAATTAATGATAATTAGGCCTTTTAAATATGAATAATTCAACGTAGATGTTACGGTTACACTACTAGAGCGCGTACGATTATTTTAACCAGTTTATCACCGAATAATCTTCTAGTTGCTGGTTTGTGTCATTTGCGACGGATTTTTCTTTATCTTCTTATAAAGAAGAATCCATCGAATTGGTAATAGTGCATTTTCCATTAGTAAGTGGATAACAATTGTATCCGATATCTGATTTTAAATCAATAGAAGACTTCTACTTAAGACTTCTTCTTAATAAGTAGTTTATGAACACATTTGTAAGCTGTCGTTAATCCTTAACACAGAAATAATTGAAAGAAAAAGAGAAAGACCTCAATCACTATTTAATGGGTTCATTACCGAAAATTATATAAAAAGATTATTTCAATAAACCGGATAAGTGTAATAAGTAACAATATCTACATAATTCTGATATGGAACAGGTTTTCTTTCGGTACGTTTTTGCAATACAAGGTACATAATATACAAATAACGATTAGTCCAACACTTATCTCTTGATGATCTTCAAAAATATACATTCACTCACACCTATATTTTATAGTTTTATGGCTTTGAATAAAGTTTTTTTTTTTTTTTTTACTTTTATCTTAAAAACAGGAAAAAATTTATAAATACTCTTTGCCGCTTTGTTTTATAAAATATAAATTTTATTAAGTAAGATTATTACGAAAAATAGGTTTCGTAAACTTCTTTTTTAATTTTGTGTTTTTATTTGTTTTTATGTCACCAGAGTTGCATGAACGAAAAGAAGAAAAAAATTTTCTTATTAAAGATCCTTAATAAGAAAAACATAGGGGAAAAATTTACTATCAGAAGTTCTACACGACAACCATCACATCATCCTCACCAGTTTTTCCTGAAGTCCCCAACTACAGACTATCTTTATGATAGTTTCCAAAAATTTGTTTTGAGAAGGTAGGTAATAACAGTAATATCAGGATGATGATGATAATAATAGTAGTGGAAAACTGTGGTCAACAGAAGAAAAATAAATGATGTCTTAGATACATAATTAAAACAGCTGCTACTACGGGAAGAACAATACATAGTTTTTAAATAAAATAAATAAGAAAGAAATTACTCTTGAAAGTGTTCAAAAAAATTAGCATTAGGTTAAGTCTCGCGTAAGACGAGAGGAGTACAGTGAGACGAGAAAAAGATTTCTCCCTTGAGATAACATTATTCATAAAGATCCTCTATGGCTTGAAGCTATCGTTAATCTCTTCTTGTGTTTTTTCATATATAATTGTTCTAAATACAGTAGTGCCTATAAAAAAATATATATATATGAATTACCACACATTTAAATCTGGCTACATTCGTAACAATATCTAAACAACTGAGAAAAACTCAAATCAAAACTTTGGTAATGCTATAAATATTATTTTTTAGTGTTAGTGCTATAAAAGATTTAAAACTAAATATAACGTTTAAGCCTTTCCATATCGTTTTACCAGCCAAATATTTGTTAAATTCGTTGCCCCTTATATTACGGAAAACTTACTTTCGGTAGTTTATAATAATCCAATATTAAAAAACTACGCCCGAAAAAAAATCCTATTTTATTAATTGATTTGTTTAAAATATTGCCGTAGTAAACGCTCATCGCGGTAAAATCTCTGGATTTGGGACTGATCTTTTTGTTTCAATGCATAATTATTCAAAATCGAGTGTGTAGGAACCGTATAAATATATATATATATATTGATGTAACCGAACGCTACTGTAGTTAACTAGTGTCCTTCAGGTATAAAGACCTAAGAAATAACTGTTTCTGTATTATTACTCTCATTCTTTCGATAATATTGTCCTGGAGTAGAGATTTATAGCTTTGCATTTTTTGTAGCTCACCTGAAGTAATTAATTATGTTATCTGATTGTATTCTCTCGTTCTTATTAACGTAGCAATATTTATAATTAATTCCAGAGAACTAAATTTCACAAATAATGCTTTATACCAAAATACCTGTGGTCGAACCTTTTCTCCTACGCTTTTACACTTTCCATGTGCGGTCGTATCAGACATAATAGTATCTCATTTTACTCAGTTATATAGTACATTTTACTCAGTCATAGTATCTCAGTTGTATGTTTTACAGATTCAAAATCATATTAAGAGTTGGAAAATCTTAAGGTACCACCTTAGCTTGATTAACTGTTACACATCATTTAAGCAGAAAGATATTGTTATAGGACCAGTATTACAGACCAGGGTAATGGATTTCTTCCAATTAAGAAGAAAGAATGAGAAATAGTAATGAAAGGAATCCAGAAGGAAGTAAAAGGGATTCTTTTTTCAGGCTAACAGGTCTGTTTAACAATCTGTTCTTTGTAATACAGTCAATGGCTCACCTCTGACAGCTGTTGTCCAAAGAGAATTATAACCGGACCGGAATAAGAATTTATGGAGAAACGTAAGAGTGCGGACGATAATAGAAATTACTCTTCAACAATCAAGGAATGAAATGGGAACTGATTTTGGAGGCCAGAGGATATAAATACATCAGGAGCAGTGGGAGCAGTAAATGGTTAGGCGGGTAGTTCTGCGAGTAGTGTGTGAGTAGTTCGAATAGTTCTGCGAGGCGGTGTTTGACGCGATTGCGGTGATGGCGACATCAGTAAGCGTTTGGAGGGTGAAGAATGTCACAAGTATTTCAGTGCGAAGTGGTTGAATGTAGAAAATTGTTTGGTGAGTTATTGGTAAACAGTAGTGAAGGTGACAGTATTCTACTCATTCATAAAGTGTAGGGTAGTTCTGTAGTAAACAGTAAAAGTAATAATATTTGTAGAGAATTGAATAGCATTAAATTTAAACTTTTCTAATATTATCTTGTTGTTAATGCAATATCACGTTCTAGCAGTCATTATAACGTTTTTAATAAGTTAGACTGTATTCTAATTTTTATAATTTAACTGTCTTTAAAAAAAAAAATCTTGTCCTTATCTGAATTATTATTTTTCAAGTCATGTATTCACTATTATTTTTTTTTATGCTCATTAGTCTCTTCCATATCAAAAAGAAAAGAAATAGAAAAAAATTATCTTTCCCTTCTCTAAAAAACACAAGTGACATAGTCAAGGACTAGTCTTGTCAGAAAGAGCATCCAAAGACTTGTCAATGGTTATTGAAACCCCGATAACACAACATAACAAGAGTGTAAAGGCCTTGTTATTTTTAAAAAATTTCTAGACATTTCTTACGAAAATTGGTCAAAAACTTTCTCTGCGTTGAAAATTAAACTCTACATTAAAGTGTCTATTATATATGATAAAGGTGTAAAGGGCTCTTGTCATTTTACATCACACAAAATACTTACTAAAACCTGAAAAAAATACATATCAAAAATTTCATATTAAAAATACATTTTAATTATAAAATTCTTCATTCAGACATATAATCTTTCTCTTCTTCAGTTTAATCGCCTGAGTTTCTCTTTCGGTCATCCTTTTTTTTTCTTTTATTCATCTTCCGAAGGGGCCACAATATCGATATCTATGATATCCGAGACCTTGGAGATGGAGTCTTCAGGTCCTCCGCCGTAAGTCTCGGAGGATCTTCTGCTGCCGGATCCGATGGCGCAGTAAGAAGTACATCGCAGTTAAAATTGGATGTACTCACGGCTAAAACATGTGGGACGGTCGAGTGTCTCCCCGTCTCAGTTAAAGGGCATCATACTTTTGGAGGCTTTATTGCAGTTTTTCTTAAGTCTCCCTTCTCTAAAATCAGTATTTCCGGTTTCGCAAGTCCCAGAATTGGGATTTTTTCAATATGAACTTTAGCTTCAGGTTCCTTCTGCTTTTTCGTTTCAATTTGCTTTACCTTTAAATTAGTCGAAGGCTCATTCTCCGGAGGAATAGGACACTTTTATTTTGTCGCGTTTACTGACGACTATGGACTGCTGTCCCTAGATGCATGATTCTTCAATTTTTTGTCAATAATCCTTAAAACTAAAATGGCTGAGGCTGACGCCAGTTCTATTATCACGTCCTTTGGTTTGAAGGTGACTGCAGAAGCAGCAGCGATCTGTGGGTAAAACGTGGCCTTTGGCGTTCTGCATGCACGATTTTTCTTGCTTCAAAATAACTGAATTCTGAACGGGCTTTAACTCCTACATCGGAATTTCTTTCTTATATTTCGGACAATTTCTTCATCTTGCACTGTGTTGTCCGTTACAATTATAACACATATCGTCAGATCCCTGTAAGGATCATCCGGATGCAGTGGATCGCCACACGTGCAAATCTGTTTTCTCGTACATCTTGCTTGTGTGTCCTAATTTTTGACATCCGAAACACCACATGCTGTTGGGATGAACAGACGCACGTTTAGTCTATGGAATTCTGCCTTTTTTTTCCGGAATGTAGATTTATTGAACATAAATATACGCGAGGGAAGGTAAGACTTCTCAGTTTCGTCGATTGTTCAGCCGTCGACAAGCAATAACTCCTTGTCCATGAAGCTCATCTACAAATTCGTCTTCACTGCAGTAAGCAAATCATTGCACACAACTACTCTTTTAGAAGTATTAAGTGTACCGTGTGGCACAATCTCGATGTCGATAAGTCCAATCCTCTTAGACTTCATTAATCGTATACAGTACTGTATATTGTTGATAACCTCGACAAATAATCCCGTCGCAGTCTTTCTTATATCTTTAACCGGTCCTCCAGCTGTTTCCGTGATGCCTCGAGTTATCATGTTGTCTCGGGCTGATTTTAGAAAAATTACCTTCCTTTTTCTTGATAATTAAATAATTAGAAATAGGTGCTCTACTCTTAGGTCAAAATTTGATTCGATCCTTCTTTTCTAAATCCATAAACTTCCTTGTCACTGAACTCGACACTCCTCTTCGATTCTGAAGAAAAAGGTTCTCCAGGACGAAGGTTTTTACCTGGGCCCTCTGCCACAGAAGATACGGATAATAAGTTATTCACAACTTATATTTACGCCAGTCATAATGACACAAGGTGCGGATGGACAGACGGTTGGATGTGCCCTGATTACTGATCCTGCCTGGATTCCCCTAATCTGCCATCTTCCACAAATTTAAGCCGGGTCGTGGGGGGGGGTCGTCAGGTACTGCCTGACCATCAATACCGACACTCAAGGCTCGCACGTAGCCAGTAAGGGCTCCGATACCCTTACCTATGGGACAATCCCTGCCAAGGGCCGAAGTGATTGATTTGGGCTGGACAGCACAAGACTTCGGCAGAGCAATCTCAGAGCAGCCTCAACCCGGCTCTACAACCGAGAAGAGGGATGGGCACTCCCCGTCCGCACTTCGCCCAGCGGCAGCAAACAGATCTCGGTCATGCCTTCCATCCCCGTTGCAAACAGCGAAACCGAGAATATTCGTATTCCACAAGGAAGCTCCTGAGCAAGAACATTGCCCTGTTTGTCGAAATAACTACTATGTCGTTACCCGCCCGGATGTGTGTGTAAATGTATTATTATTATTACGTATATTGTTATATTTCATTGTTGATGTTATTACTATTATCATTATTATTGTTGTTATTATTATTATTTATTTTATTTTCTATATTTTTAGAGTAATAAATTGTATTTATAAGTATAGTTTGTTTGTCTCTCAATATCCTGTTCTAGCCACGAGCACGCGACAGTATTAAAGATATAACATCTATAATTACTGAAATAATCTCTCATATGATATACGTAACACCTACTCTTTATAGTATTATTAAAATAGACCGATATTGACATTGACAGTCGGATAAAATTGTAAAACTGTACGCTTTGCTGAAAATCAATAACTAGATTAGTAAACGTTATCTGTTTTCAAGACAATAAAAGTTGTTTCGTAAAATAAGCATCGGAAGTGTTGCTACACAGTTAATCAGTGCTTAAAACATATCATTCCATTTTTTTCACAACAAAGATTGTGTACTAATAGATTGCTGCAGGAACCACAATTAAGTATATCTTTACAGAGATGAGATGAATGAATTGTAGCGTGTGTGAAAAATGCCATGCCCACCGGGATTTGAACCCGGGGCCTCCGGATGAAAGGCCGAGACGCTACCACTCGGCCACGAAGGCCGGCCTGATGACAGGCTACCCTGTTTCACAACAAGTGTCAATATTTTTTTTAATTTTAATGTTACAAGTATATTTATCTAAAGAAAAAATTAATAAAGGAAATACATTTTTACATTCAGTTAGAAGGATTTTTTTTGTAGTGTTATTAGTTTTTTTCTTATTACAACTTTTTTTTTCACAAATTTCTCTTTATATACTGATGTTTATTCAACAAACAAATCGGCATCTAGTCCGGGTGTTTCAAAAGGGACGCAACCCCTTTGTTTGTCGAAGTGAATTTATTACAAACATATTAATGTTAATACAATAATTTTACAAATATATGTATATATATATATATATATATATATATATATATATATATATATATATATATATATATATATTTATAGTATATATAATAACTATAAAATAGACGATAAAAATGATTTCCTGTGAGCCCGATGCAGGTTCGAACACATTTCATAACATTTGCAAACACTTTTCGTAATGTTTGCTCAGTAATGTTTAAAATCTCACTTTTAATGTTAGCCTTCAGTTCGTCAGGTGGATGAGGTTTTTTCGAAAAATTACACATTGTAAGTACCCCAAAGCAAAATGTCTGCTAGTGTAAGATCTGGGGATCTTGAAGGCCACAATCTTTTGATATCGAACCACAGCAAAAAAAAACCGTAACATATCCAGCGTTTCATTAGTAGTATGACACGTTGCGTTATCCTGCTGGAACCAAAATTCTCATTCACAATCGGGTAAATCTAACATGACAATAAACTGTTTGATTAAATTGCAGTAAACCACACCATCTACAAATTTGTCAAAAAATAAAGGTCCTATTACACGACGCTGGGAGATTGCACACAAAACACCAATTTTACGTGCGTGTAATGGTCATTCATGAAACGTGTGAGGATTTTCAGCGCTCCATATTCGGCAGTTTTGGCTGTTAATGTAGCCATCAAAGTGATACCATGTCTCGCCGCTGAAATAAACAATCAAAAATTTCAATACCGTTATTATCAACAAGAGAACAAAACCAACGACAATACTGTAAACGTTTTTCCGTGGTCAACTTCTTTCGGTTTTTGAATGACACCGATGCGATAAGCATGCAATTATAATTTTTCTCTGCAGAGATGCCAAGATTCTGTACGCAGTCAGATATGCAAACAGAAAAAATGAAAAGTATTTCAAAAAAGTATGAGAAACAAAAATGCAGAAGTACAAAAAGTTTTACAAAAAATTAAAAAACAAAAATAATGACATTATCCAATACAGTCACTTAAACACTCATCAGTGTGAAATAGCCTTATTCAAGTTCATTTTCTTAAAGCTTTTTCTAAGAGTTTTTTTTATAATTTCTTGATATTAAAATAATACACAACAGTATATTTGTTTCCTTCTGGCAGTTTCATTATATATTCTCAATAACTGAATGGACTTCCAGCCCACCTCCATTTCGTGGAGAATCATATCTAGGCCGAAAAACTGCACTTCATAACACAACCACTGGAGGATTATCAATACCAAATATATTTAATATATTTAGTAGCCTTCCATTAGAGGATACGAAACAAACGGAATTCATTAAGCCCTTATTTATTATAATTTACGAGATAACTGATGTGGTTAGTTTATACATACATAATGATAGAGATGGTCGTGGGTAAGGTAGATTACAAAGGAAACAACTTAGAACAATGTTGAGATGTACAAGAAGATCATAAATCTACTTCATAAAAATGAATTAATAGATCATACCTTCACAAGAAAGGATCAACGACCCTTCGTGTAATAATTAGAAACCTGCACCACTCGAACCCACTGGAAATGATCAGGGAAGAATCGAAGGTCACGGGCGAAAGGTTAGAGGTACAGTAAATGCAATCCACAGAATAACCAAAGAACCAACATCAATATTTTTCGTGAACCTAGAGTAGCAGAAGAACAATAAATACAAGTACATTTTTGTCTTAAAATACTTAGCAAGTTGCAGCGTGTCGTTCGAAACCAACAGGCCTCGGATTGCAAACCCACCAGGTTGGGTTAGTGGTGAACTTCTCACCAATCAATGGATTTCAAATTCCAGAGTTCTAAGGTTCAAATCCTAGTAAGAGCAGTTACCTTTTTATAGATTTGATTACTAGATCGTGGATACCAGTGTTCTATGGTGGTGGGGTTTCTATTAACCACACGTCTCAGGAGTGGTCGACATGAGACTGTCCAAGACTACACTCCATTTACATTCATACTCATACATATCATCCTTATTCATCCTCTGAAGTAATAACTTGCAGTGGTTCCATAGACAAAAAGAAAAGAAAAAAGAAAAGGTCTCGGATTGCAGCTCGGAAACCAGTAGGCCTCATGCAGTGGATGAAGTGCCACAGCACGGGCACACCAAAATTAATTGCGTGAGGCCATCCCGTTGTGTGAAGTATGGGGAACGACAACGAACGGCCAAAAAAGATAGGAACACTTCTGCAACCTAAGTTTTATACTTTATACCAATCCAACAATCCGGCAAACTGTTGGGGTTGTAGAATGTACCAAGTAATATTAGAGAGGAAGCAAAGGTAAAAAGCGAATCGGAACTCACAGCTTACTTGAAGGGTTGAATCTGTTAGCCAAGGGTAACCGGCTCCTCATTGAGGACAATTTCCCAAATTGAGACATGGAGCACCTGGGAACGTCGACACGAAGTCTGAGACTTTCCGCCGAAAATTTACTGCGTCGTCTGGACATAATGATGAGAATAATGCAGACAGGTTAGAAAAGCTTCTTCAAATATAGATTTACTACTTCAACCGATTGAAAGTCTGATAAGCTTGCTTACTCAGGTACTCTCGAAAATCTGTTAATGATAAAGTTTTTCCAGATCGTTACATTGAACATTAATGGCTTTCTATCTACACGGAAAGAACTAAAAATGTTTCTAGTTCTTTCCGTGTTTCCAGTTCTTTTCGCGTATCAATTCTTTGGACCAATTCAATTATCAATTGTTGGACGGTAATACTGGTATCAGAGACGCACTTTACAGATCGAAATTACCTTAGGCTTCAAGGTTTCTTGGTGTATACGAGGTCTGTTCAGAAAATACCGAACTTTATTTTGTTAATCTTTATTACTAATTCTACAGATTTTTAGTTCCTTTTTACTATCCTATTCACAGACTTTTCCCTTCCACTTTCAGACCGTTTCTGAATAGCTTCATTTGAAGTGGCATTTTAAGTCTATGTCGAACTTGTTTAATATCATTAATAGTCTCAAACCGACGTTCTTTCATACTGATTTTAATTTCGGAAATAGGAAAAAATTGTAAGGAGCCAGATCTGGTGAGTAGAGGGAGGCTGAGCGAGGATGTCATCTGATTATTGACACAAAACACGGTTTGAAAAATTTGAGTGTACGGGCTCATTGTCGTGGTGAAGGAATCATGAGTTGTCTTACCACAACTTTGGTCTCGTTTTGCGGTTTTTTGTCACATAACCGTTTTAAAACGTCTTGATAGAACTCACGGTTCAGTGCTTCATCTTGAGGCAAGAATTCAAAATGCACAATTGCATTGAAATCGAAAAACAGAGAGCATCACTTTGACACTGGATCGAGACTGACGTGCTTTCATGGGGCGTGGAGATCTTTTATCAGTCCCTTGTGATGATTTAATTTTTGTTTCAATATCGTATCCTAAATCTAACTTTCATTTACCGTTTTGATTGTTTGCATGAATGTTTCATCGTCATTTGCTTGTTCAAGAAGTTGCTAACAAACGACCATTCGATGTTTTTTTTTATTACTTTATCATCAAACTAGGAACAAACTTTGCTGCAACTCGATGCATGCTCATTTTTCAGTCAAAATGTCATGGCATGATTCAATAGAGATGCTAACTCTTCTGCAAGTTCTTTCATAGTCAATCAGCGATTTGCACGTATCAGATCATTAGTTTCTGAACGTGGGTGTCATCTGTAGAAGTCGAAGACCTTCCTGATCAAGGGTCATCTTTAATTGACTAAACCACTTTTTAAAACCATTCATAACATTGCATAAGACCTAGAGCATTATTAGCTTGCGTCAAAAGTTATAAAGTTTCTGTAAAAGTATTTCCCAGTTTCACGCAAACCTTTACTTTAAATAGTTGCCCCGAAAGTAGCACATTATAAAAATCGCTATCAACACTTAAACACATTGCACTCAAATAACAATAACACGGAAACTAAACGAGATATCAACAACTCAAGATCAGTGGTAACAGAGGAGATGCCTCTCCTCTGCGGAACACAATGCTGCAAATCGCTTGTCACTAAATATCTCCGTTGGTACGTAATTAAACTTTTTCGGTTATTTTCTGAGCAGACTTCACATAACACATCACTTATATGAGAGAACTCATGGGGGTACTAAGGTACTGCTTAGGAATTCTCTGAGGCATCACCAACTTCTGGGTTTCTGCACCAACCAGATAAACCACGGTTGAAATTACGGACTGGTTGGACCTATAACACTATCCGCAGTGAACTGTTCTCCGCGCCACACTGTAATTAATGAGTTACTCTCGAAATACTTTTCGGCGCTAGCTTCCAGGTTTATTGCTGGAGAGGACTGGAATGCGAAAGATCGATTGTTAGGTTTCTGGTTGGCAACCAACGAGGAAAGAGTTGTGTTAAAAATCTTCGTCTGAACGTAGTTTAGGGGTTTCAGCCCAAATCCTGCCGAACATTATCTTTTCATACAGTTTCCCCACGACCGATAACAGTGTCAGGGGTCTGTATGATTTCGGCAAAACCGGGTCCTTCACTTGCCTTTTATACAGGATCTTAACAATGCCGAACTTCCAACACTTCGGAAAAACCCCAGTGCTCAACAATTTGAACAACTGGGCCATTTCTTTCTTACAATATGGGAAGGCCGCTTTCACCAGCTCAGCAGTCACGCCACCGAACCCAGGTGCCTTACCTTTCTTCATCGAAGCCACCGCTGCTTCTATCTCTTCTTCCGTGATCGGCTCCGACGAACAGTCCGCTTCGAACTCGTCCACCATCTTCCTCACTCTCCTATGGTACTCGTTCTCAGCGAACTCATCATCATCAGGCAGCAGTTCATCAAGCAATTTCATCACTACAAAACGCTTTTCGGTGATTACTCCGCCGCCGAACTCCATGGATGCCAACAAAACCTCCTCCTTCTTCTTTCCCGTCACGAATCTGTAGACTATCCCCCACGGATCCTTCTTACCCTGTGTCGTCACGAACTTCCTCCATGAGTCTCTTTTAGTTGCTCTTATTGCTATGAGGTACTCGTTTAGAGCCCTTCTATACTCCGCTACCTTCCATTCCCGACGCACAGGGTCCCTCTCTTGGTGCGCATTCTTCCTCTTCCTTCTCACAGCTCTTGTATATCGCGCAACTAAGCTGACCACCAGAATGCCAACTTCTCCTTCCCCGTAGCCTTGGGAACAGCCTCATATGCAGCTCGTAACAGTCCCTTCATGAATTTCGTCGCCAGATATTCACTGCCTAGTTCACCGACAAGCGTCTTCGACAAGCGACAAGCGAAATGAAAGAATTTTCATTTCGCGTTGGAGACCCGAACCAAACCTTCTCCAGACCGCCTTTCGCAGGAGATATCGTCCTTTGTCCACATATGTTGATACAACAGGCACTCTCTCACGAGTCACACCAACTTCTACCTCGAACATGATGATCCGATGATCATTACTCCCTTCATCAATCACCGTCCACTCTCCGACCATGGAGTTCACTCCTTTGAACAATGTCAAGTCGATATTTGTCCCTTGCAAATGCCTCCGCTCATCGACGTTCCCTCTGTACGTGGAGAGCTCTACCTCCCGATTGCACACATGAAGTTGATGTTGCGCAATCAGGTCCTCAATTTTCTCCCCACGACCTCTCCAGTCTCGTTCGGCATTATACCATAACGGCGATTTCGCATTGACATCTCCAGCTAACACTATGTCCTTATCTCCTAACTCTTCCCATCGCTGAAGGTACTCTTCTATCGCATGTCCGTACTGGAAATACGACGAGACAAGCACCAAACTTGATCTGCCACCATCAATTGACACTACGACATGGTGTGTACACGTGAGCTGCCTCTGGAACAAAGCATCGATCTCTTTCCTTAGTTCTACCGCCGCCAAAGCTCCCACCCCTACATGGAAGATCTTCCACTCTCCGTCTAACACCGGCAGTCTGCACCCACTACATAAATAAAATCGGGGGTGTTGAATCAGGACCAAATCGGCATTGCAATTACCGAATATGGCACTCAACTCCACCTGCGCTACGTAGGATCCCTGTAGATTCGCTTGAACCACCCTGTACATCAGTTCTCGCAATTAAACTTTTTTCCGCCCTCAGCAATGCTGGGCATGCCGGATCTCTACTGTTATGATCCGCTTTCTTTTTCAATCTCCTGTAATTAACACACACTAGTGGTTTATCCTTATTCGGACACGTATTACCCTTATGTCCCACTTCTGCATAATGCGTACAGACCTCCGGACTTTTACAAAACTTGGCATGTGGCCCAGCCCAAGACATTTAAAGCACTTAGTAATTCTAACAAAGTCTCTTACCTTGCAGGTCTGGTATTCAATATAAACCCTGCCTGTCTCCACTAGACTCGCTCTCAATTCTTTGGCGACCTCAAGTACATAGTGCATGAAGCCACCGTCTTTCCTTCCTGTCTTGAAGGCCACTTTAACGAGTCCCGCAAACTCCTCCTTCTTCAGTTTGGTATTCTGCTTCCGAATAGCCTCCAGCACATCTCTTTCACTCAAATCCCTTGGGACATCATAAACAATCGTGCGTGGACGCAGTTGCTTTTCACTTAAACGTGAGTCCATCCTGCGATTTACTGGCTTTGATCTTCCTTTCTGTTTCAGAATCCTGGGTCACGATCCTGATCCCCTTAGGATTCTCGTGCATACTTAGAATTCTCAAGCCTTCTTTACGCGGTTTTAGCTTCTCAGCAATTTCCGCCTTAAAAGCCGTCGACGATACACGGCTTGTCTACCATGATGACCTTAGTTGTTTTCTTAGGTCCCCTAGCAGCTCGCTGAACGTTCTCTTCGCTGAACGTTCATGAGCCTCATGGCTTCACTGATGGCCGCCCGGGAATGGTGTAAATTTAACTGTCCCAGGCGCAAGCGTTCGAGTAGGTGTAGGCTGTCCTCAAAATTGATTTGGTGGCATTTCTCCCACCACCACCCCATTCGGTCGCCCTAGAGCATAAGACCGAATGTCTGTGCCACGAAGGACTACTTGTACCTAAAATCGT
>JAAAKQ030000007.1:691597-707965 GCA_010016005.3 Zanna intricata | reverse complement strand
AAAACGTCCCATTTGAACTTGGCTAGAAGTTCATTTGTTCTTTGAGCTGTGTGAGGACGAGCATTGTCATGAACAAACATGACACCAAATGACAGAAGACCTCGACGCTTGTTTTAGATTGCTTGTCTTAGTCTCTTTAACGTTTCACAGTACACTTCAGAAGTGATTGTTGTACCACGTTCCATAAAATCAACGAGCAAGACGCCCTTAGCATTCCAAAAAACCGTAGCCATCAATTTTCTCAGTGGAAAAGTTTGACGCGTTTTCTTTGGCTTGCTTGGAGAATTGGTATGACACCATTGAATTGACTGCTGTTTTGTCTCTGTGTTCACACAGTCTACCCAAGTCTCATCATCAGTAACGATCCTGTTCAAAAATCCTTCTCCTTCAACATTATACCGGGAAAGAAAGTCTATTGCAGAACTCATTCTTTTGAGTTTGTGCTCATCAGTAAGCAGTTTTGGTATCCAGTGAGCACAGTACTTGTGGTAGCCTAGTTTCTCTGTCACTATCTCGTGTAAAAGACTGTGAGAAATTTCAGGAAAATGATTGGAAAGTTCCGAGATAGTGAACCAGTGGTTATCACGCACTTTTTCATTCACTCTGTTCAGCAAGTCATCACTGACAAGAGATGGTCTACCGCTGCTGTCCTCATCGTGAATATCTGTTCTTCCATTTTTTAAAAATCGTACCTATTGACGGACTACACCTTCACTAATAATGTTTGTGCCATAAACTGCACACAATTCAAGGTGAATTTCAGCTGCTGATTGATTTTTTTCCCAAAGAAATCTTATTACACTACGCACTTCACATTTGGCGGGAGTTACTATTGTTGCACTCATGTTTTTAGGTTATAACTTGAGAAAACGCGATCAAATGATACTCCACCTTGCACAGTTAGAAGCGTACTGAGCCGCTGCACACACTGATGTCAGAATGGCGGCTCTACCCCAACTACTTCTCCCGCTACGCGTAAACGGCGGTTACTTTGTAGACGACCCTCGTATGTACTGTAGCATGCAGATTAATCTGAACACAGGGAATTTTTTTTGTTTTTATGTTGTATTTAATTATTTATTTTAAGGCTCAGTAATAAAAAGTTGAAAAAATACTTTTTTGGGAAAAAAAAATTTTTATCGAGATAAAAGTAACATTTGAAATAAAATATTTTTCCAAATAATAACAGTTATAGATTTCATATGCATGAAAATTAATTCAAACACGGGAAATTTTTTGTTTATTTTTATGCTGTCACTACACTGCTTGACCACACCCATTTTTTAAGTTGTCTGTGTAATGTGAGTTTACTGTTCTTTGGTTATTTAGCAATTTTCATGTTACAAATGGTATTTAATGAAAGTTTATTCCATTTTTTATTACAGAATCATATATTTTGTTCTGTGTGTCATAAATATTTAATAATGGACGTGACTCCAATAAAGCTTTCAAAAATTGTTTCTCTTTCTGATCATACCAATTTGACTTGAAAACAAATAGCTTCTGAGTGTAGTGTTATGCTAGGGCAGTGATTGCTATTTTTAAAACAATTTAAAGAAACTGGTTCCTTTTCACCTCAAAAGAAAGTCAAATGTGGCATGAGAGAAAAAGGATCAGTTGTTAGTGAGAAAAAGTAAAAAACTTTGATTCATAATTATCCATTGTGAACTTAAATCTAGAATTAGCAGCCAGTGGAGTAGATTTACACATGACAACTCTTAGACACCACTTCTTGCAGCTGGACAGAAAGCTTGTTTGCCTGCTAAAGAGAAGCTTTACTCAGCAATGCGCAAAAAATTTCTCTTGTGGGCCAAAGCACGTACTGGACCAAAGAAGATTGGAAAATGTTATATTTTCCAATGAGTCACATTTGTTCACAAATGTTCAGGGACAAAGAGTTCCATATGTTAGAAAAACATCAGATGAAAATACATCACTGAATTATATCCAAAAATTGGTTAAACATCCCTAGAAAAAAATGTTTTGGGGTATTTTCACATTTGAAGGCTGTTGTTTACTACTTTTAGTAAATGTTATGTTGAAAAGAGCAATGGATATATCAAGATTCTGAATAAAAAGGTTGTGACACAACTTCAAAAAAAATTCCTGTAATGCACAGAGTGCTCCAACAAGATTTGGTGCCTTCCCATACTATCAAAAAGAAGAAACATTTTTTGAAGAATGAAACATTTAAGGGCCCCTTTGACCAGGCAACTCCTTAGACTTCAACCCAATTGAAAATCTGTGGGCAATTTTCAAAAAACTACTCTCAAAAATGAATTTTGAACAGCAATATTTGAACAAAAATTGAACAGCAATTATATTGGTATCATTTCATGAGGAAGAAAAAAATAAAAAAAATTGTAATAAATTTGTTGAATTGATGGTAAATCATGTGCATGAAGTCATTAAAAATAAAGACATATTAATTACTAGATATTCAAAAATTGTATAGGTATGAACTTTTTTTTTCTAAATAAAGTAATTAAGTTAAAGAACATCTGTGTTCAAATTAATTTGCATGCTACTATAGTATAGGACTGCAAAATTGTTATGCAGTAAATATTCGCCCACATAGGTGTTAAGATTTTTTGTTAAATACTTCTAACTTAACATCTATAAAATTTGTCAGGCACAGATATCTGTGCATTTTTTGACTGTGTTAAGAAAACATTATAATAAGACAGCACATAATGATATCCTAATAAATAATATATCACTTAAAAAAGAAAGAGATCTAATATTTATTATTAATTTATTTTTTTGTCTTCAGTCATTTCACTGGTTTGATTTCACCTAGTTTGGAGACTATTCCAGGATGCCTTAATATGTGCCTATAAGTCTGTCTCTTCTTTTAGCTGTATTTTTCAAAATGCTTCTTTCTTCATCAATTTGCCACAACTCCTCTTTATTTGTCACTTTATCCACCCATCTGATTTTTAACATGCTCCTATAGCATTTCAAAAACATGTTTGGAAAGAATGCTTGAATTTCAATCTCCAACTATTATTAAATTTTCATCCCCTTTTATGTGTTTAATTGCTTCATCAATTTCTTCATATACATACTCTACCTCATCATCTTCATGGGCACTTGTCGGCATATATAAGTTAACAATTATTGTTGGCTTAGGTTTTGATTCTATCTGTATTACAATGATTCTATCACTATGCCATTTTGAAATACTCTGCTCTCTTTTCTATCTTCTTGTTCTTTACAAAATTCTATTCCTGCCTGCCCTTTGTTTGAAGCCGAGTTAATTATTCTAAAATCACCTGACCAAAAGTTGTTTTTCTCTTCCCATCGAACCTCATTAATTCCTACATGTACATTTAACCTATCCATTTCCTTTTTTAAATTTTCTAACCTATTGACCTTTTTTAGACTTTAACTTTCCATGTTCCGACTCATAGAATATTATTTCTTAATTTTCTGGTACCCGTTCCTTAGTAGCCTCCACCTGGAGATCCAAATGGGGGGCTAGTTTACCTCCAGAATATTTTTTCAAGGAAGGTGCCTCCATCTTTGTTACATGAAAATGCAGAGAGCTAAATTTTCTTGAAAAAAAAAAAGGCTATAGTTTTCCATTGCTTTCAGCTGCGCAGTACCCAGAAGATTAAGTGATGTTGATATGGCCATTTAAGTCTTCTTGACCTATGCCAGTAATATCTACTGAAAGAACTGCTGCCCTCTTTCAGGGATCATTCCTTAGTCTGGCTCTCAACAGATATTTCCGATATGGTTGCACCTTCAGTCTAGCTACTCTGTATCACGGAGCATTCAAGCCCCCTCACCATCAGCAAGATCTCATGATTCATAGAGAGTGCTTATTATTAATATGAAAAAATCTGCAATGATTTATTCTAGTAGTCTAAATTTCGTGAAAATTTCCCATAAAAGATTGTCTGCAAGATGTATTTTTCACTTTTCATGTATGTCGTACCTACTTACACTAATAATCCATTCTGTATACAGTATGAATTGAAAAATGTAAATAATGCATTGTAATGGCAACCTGTTACCTCAAACATAATTGAACACTGTTCAACAAAATTTTATCTCCTGAAATAGCCTATGTATAGTGCCAAAAACATATATTTTTTTTTTTAACCTCCGGAACCACCATTAAGGTATATCTTCAGAGGATGAAATGAATGAATTGTAGCATGTGTGAAAAATGCCATGCCTGACCGAGATTCGAACCCGGGACTTCTGGATGAAAGGCCGAGATGCTACCACTCTGCCACGGAGGTCGGCAAAAAAAAAACTTATTGGCTTGTTCTAAATAACTATTGCACAATTCTTAAGTAGCATAGTAATAAATATCCATCTGCTGTATTCCACTATGAATTTTAATAGATATTCAATTTATATGTTGCCTTTGGCTCTTTGAGGGAAGTTACTTGTCTGTATATAATCACATATAGGTTTGAGTGTGTTGAAAACACCTTTGTATTTAAATATATATATGTATAGTAACAGGACGATTACCTGGTCTGGAAAGGATTCCTTCCAGTTAGAATGTAAGTGAATGTAACAATGAAAGGACTTCAGAAAGGAACTAAAAGGGATATTTTTTTCAGGCTGACAGGTCTGTTTAAAAATTTATTCTTTGTAGTACTAACAATAGGCACACCTCCAATAGCTGTTGTTCAACAAGAAGGGTTACCAGGCTGAAATATGAATTTATGGAAAAATGTAAAGGTGCAGATGTGGAAATTATTGCGCTTCAACAGTTAAGAAATGAGGCGGGTACTGATTCTGCAGGCCAGACAATATAAATACTGCAGGACTAGTTGTTAAGTGAGTAGTCAAGCGACTGCTGGGAGGCCGTGTTCGATAACACAGTAAGTAATTCTGCAAGGCTGTACTCAATGCAATTGTGTGATGGTGTTATCAGTCAGCATTTGGTAACAACTGAAGAGTACATCACAAGCATCCCATTGTGGACAGTGGGTTGTATAGTACAAGATCTGGCAGCTTATTTTTGTAGTTATCTGTTTTTTTTAATGAAACTCAAATGAATGATTAATGATAATTTAATACAATACTGCCAGGTTACCTAACAAAAATTAGCTGCAGTTATGTTAAATTTAATATATTGTAATTAATTTATTTTAACGAATTGCAACTACATTTCTTGTGAATGTGAATTAAATGTCATTTGAAAGAAAATGATGTAAAGAATGTAAAAAAAAATTGGTTGCAGCTCTCAGTCAGTTGCACCCTCAAAGTTACCAGGTGTAAACATGTATGTTATTAATTATTTACATTCATTGTGTTTTTCAAAAAAATTACATACTAAATTGAAGTTAATTTTTTCTGTATACAATAACACATGGTTACTTGTAAAAAAATGATTGAAGTAGTGGTTGCCATTATTTTAACTAATTACTTTCAATCTGGATGAGTGTGGATGAGAGAAGCAATGCGTGTGCTGCTCATTGTTGTAACAAGAACACAGCACTACTGTTATACGTGTAGTATGTTTATTTTGTTTTTAGAATAAAGATTTTGCCAATAAATTTCATATATATATATATATAATTAATATACAGATAAAACATCTTTATCAGCACTATTGTCTAAGTTTTAAATGACTATTATTCAATAAATGTGTTAGGGAGGTGGATAATTTATTATAGAAGTATGAAATCAAGTTAGCTCTAATTCATTTTTTTTTAAATCTTAAGAAATGAATGTAGTATGAGGAAAGTATAACTTATGAATTATATAAGTTGCAAAATTACCTTAATTTTTAAGTGTTATTGGGATGAATTAAATTGCCATTCTTTGCAGCATCTTGAGAATTTTGCTTTCATTTCTACTTTCATTGAATTTCCTGCTGTAGTGCTTTTTTTTTCTAATTGATCATGTGAAAACTTTTGCTATAATACTGTTCTTGGTACAGTGGATTATTTATGGTTAGATAAGAATTAAGTTTTATGTAGACAGTGGTAGTTGAAATTGTAATCAGATGATTTAATAAAATTCTATTTTACTTCTGTTATACTGTTATGATGCACTAGATTAAGTCTGTGTAATGCAATGTTATACTGCTACAACAATAGAAAATACAAGAAACAGTAGGTGCTATTTTAATATAACATTGGCATTCAAATATTTTTAAAATATAATTCAATAATGTAAGGAAAGATAAAAATTTTATTAAACATAACTGTCAGTCAATAGAGAATTAATTTGCTATAAGGTTCAGTATTTTTAAAGCGGATTTTGTTATAAATGAACTGTGCATTTTGTTTCCTGGTAATTATAATTTTTTTTTTTTTTTTGTAGATAGCTAATCCGAGTAAATTAAGAGTAGATCTTCGGTTTTATGGTGATTTGGTTACATCAGGTATATTTGCTTATAGAGAAGCTCTTCCTCTTCTCGGCAATGTTTTAACAGTTTTAACTACAATGGATAAAGAAGAGCATAACAATATAAGCATTATATTAAGTTTTTGCAAATATTGTGGTGAAGATTATGCAGGTCAGTTTTTGATGTGTCTACATTATACTCGATAATTCGACTTTTAACGAAAACATTTCAGTGCTCTTTTTAAAATCTAGCAGTAGATTTATAAATTAGAACACTAGATTATGTTAAAAAAAAAACAGTTTACAAAAATGTTACTTAAATCTTAAATTTAGATGGTCATATTGTTAAATTATCACTATTAGACCCTGATGAAAATGTATACAGTATTAAATAATAATTTTAGTAAATAAATGATAAAACAGAAAAAAAAGTTTTGACAAAAAACAGTACTCACAAAACGTTATAATATTAATTTTTAACTGTAGTTTTAGAATAAGAGTAAAAAACTGAAAATTTTATTATTTAAGGCGATCAAAAAAAATATTGCTTCAACTAGATATTTAACTTTTACGTAGTATTTTCCGTATCATGAAAAATTGTGGTCAAATAGTAAAAAGTAATGATTTCTAAAAATGATTTTTGAAGAAGCACTTTTGTTATTATTAAATATAAAACTATATATTTGGCTTTTGTTAATTTCACACCGATCGGTGGAGTTAGACCAGATTTTTTCGGATTATTGTAACTACATAACTAGAAATTTTAAAGTCATTGAAATATTTGTTTCTACAAACTAGAACTTAGATGATAAAACATTTAGAGGAAAAAATTTACCATCAACTGACCATATATAGTCTCTTCACTTTTTTCATCAGATTTATGCAATTTCTAATTTCAGTAAGCTTTGACCATTAGATATTTGTAAGGTTTTTTAAAATATGTATCTAACTATTATAAAAAATTAATGTTTTAATGTACAACAGGTAACAAATGTTAACTATAATCGTAACAATATTAATGCTGTAACATAAAAAAAAAGTATATCAGAAAATTATTGAATTCTACATCCTCAAATTTTATGTAAGATAAATGAAATTACATCAAAACAACAAAGAGATAATATTCTACTGTGCGTAAAGGATAATGTAAATTTGTTAGAATTATGTACTTATTTATTGGACAGATGGGTTTTCCAAAAGTTATATATATATGAGATATAATATCAAAATATGAGCGCTGGAGAAGAAAAAGAAGAAATTACTCAAATTTAATGTAGATGTTGAATGTCAAATTCTGAGAAGCAGGGATAGATGGTGTTTGCCCTCTTCTGTCAGCAAAACAGTCAACTTAAAGGAGTTGGTGATCATTATTTTGTGTTGGTAACATAAAATTTTTACACTGCCGGTAATATTGGATCTTAATTGTTAGAAATTTGAAAAGTATAATATCTAATCTCTCTTTTGTAGTTTTACTTACTGTTGTGAAAGATAATTTATTATCACAATCGTGTGAAAAAAACAATAAATCAAATAAATCTGTAAAAAAAATTATTAAACATAGTATTAAAGTTGTGAATTAGATGTATTGATGAAAATAATAGGATTTGTACATCAGGCTGGGACAAGCAGTTTGCACTAGCCTTATTATGCAGGAGATTGATAGTTTTAGGCCCAGCTATACCAATTATATTTTTTTTTACTAACTATTTGCTCAATACTGCCCTTGGCCATTATTCTCATACTAGGTATAATTTACAACGAATCTGGTTCTGGCAAATCGTAAATGTAACAAGCTCACTCTATTCATGAACAAAGAATATGCAGCTACTTGCTCCAGACCAACAAACCTGCATTATATAAAAACTATTACGTTACAGAGATCTGTGGAATATATAAATTGATCAAATTGATACAATAATACTTAGTAACATAAGTAATGTGTTAGCTGCAGAGAACCAATGAAATAATTATTTGACAACTATTACGTTATATGATGATATCTTCCGTAACAAGTCTAGTAGAATTCAGGTTTATAATACCTAAATAGAATTTAACGTTGTTCCACAACAGCTAGAACATTTCAAGGAGTTGCATTTTGTAATGTAAAAAAGGATAAAATGTCAATGTTCTAATCTACATTTAATCATTTTGTCCTATTGATTACTAAATGGAGTTTCGCTATTGGCATTTTCTAGTGTGTAATGACTGTAGCAATTGATGACATATAATGTTTTAAATAAATTTAAAAAAAAGAAGTAGAACACTAATGAATAAAATATGTTACATATGTAAATTAACACAAGATAGTATAATGGTAAAAAAATGTAGTTGTATAAATCAGAGTTATGTTTTTTATGTTATAAATTAAAAGGCATAAATTACTTGCCTTGATAAATGTTTATTACATTCTATTTAATATTTCTTAATATCAGCAGTGAACATTAAAAATTTGATGTGTGAATACAATTTCAAGTGAATTTGGCAAAACAAATAATGGAATTTCCAGCTAGTGGTTATAATATTAAACTTGAGTAATAGTCTGTGATAACGATATTAGGACTATTTTGCTATACATAATTAAAAAATGTTTATAATTATATTTTTCTCATCAAATAGTTAGAGGAAATATTTTATAAAATTTGATAATTTATGTATTTCATAGATAATTTGGTAGTAAAAATGTTAAAGCTCAGTTTTATTGGATTTTTTTTGTAATTTATGCTTTTTTATTATTATTTAAGTATGTTTTCATTTAATTATACATATTTTAATAATTGCAGGTTTAGTTCCACGAAGTATCCGTTGCTTATCAGATAAGTATCAGATACCAGTACCTAAAAATAATTTACTGCCTCCTGAAAAACAAAAGAATGTTAGATCCTTATTAAAAGATTACTATATCTCACTGAGCAGACATCTTTTGAAGGTAATAAATAACTGCAATTATTCATCTTTATTGTTTATTTTATCCAATTAGTTTTATTTAAGTATCATTAATATTAATTTTTATGCAGATCTGAATGAAAATTAATATTTGATTGTTCAGTAATTTTAATGAAATTAAATAAATTCTTTCAGGTTTTATATTTGTTAGTTTTAAAACTGTGGTTTAAAGTTCTTTTCTTGGATGATATCGCCACATAAGCTTGAAGCTTGTCGTGGGATATGGAAATGCAGTGTATGAAAAATGCCATGCCTGACCAGAATCGAACCCAGGACCTCTGAAAAAAGAAAGGCCAAGACACTACCACTCGCGCCAAGGAGGTTGGCCTATTTCTAAAACTATCTTTCCATTTATAACTGAATACAATATATCAAGAATAACTTCTCAGTCAGTCCCTTTATCACAGGAATAGTTTGTCTTTTGTCATTGGAATAACTTAGTTTTCTTGTTGTTTTGGGGATTCATGATTCTCTAGTTTTCTCAATATTTTTTTCTTCATATACTTATGTTTTTATTTTTGGCACTTGAGTCCCAAAATCATAGAGTTAAAAATACCAGTGAAAATTTTGGTCAAACCTATTAATTCTTTAAAAAATTAATCATTCTTTTCTTCTATATCACTCCATTAAATAACTGATTGAACTGTAAACTGTACTGTTGTTCAAAATATTTAGAAAAAATTTAAACTGAAAAAAAAAACTATTTTAAATAAATTAGAATATATTGTTCATATAAATTTATCCAATATTAGTCAGTAGAAAAATTTTTGTCTGTTGTTAATCCATTTGCTTGTAATGACAGTAATTGCTGCCTTTGTGTGTGAGAGTAGTGAATTGGCAATCTCATATTTATTTATGTGTCAACTCTGTTTATTTTTATCTAAACAGGTACCAGTTATAGTTTTTTCTCTGTATTTAAATGTATTTTCATATATATTGAATCATTCCCGGTAGTATCATATATTTGTATGTGCTTGTGTATGGTATAAATTATTAAATTATGCTCAAAACTTAACTACAGGGTCTCTCTTTATCTGTTTAGTCTCCGGAACTACTCTAAGGTATTACCTCAGAGGATGAATGAGGATGATGTGTATGAATGTGAATGAATTGTAGTCTTATACAGTATCAGGTCGACCACTCAGCTAACTACAGCTAACTAACTACAGCTTCTGACAGAATGATTTGGTGATTTTGGATGGACAGTAAAAAAACAAATGTATTTCATAGTATTATTAAGTTTAATTATGAAATTAAAAAGCAATTTATACTGTTTTACTTACAATATCCCATGTTTTACTTGAATACTATGTTGTCCAAATTTTTCCTGTTATTCCTCATGCACTTATTTAACTCTTTTCTAACATTTTTTGACGCTCATGGAACTGCTGCAATTTCAGATTGAATGGTTTCCTTCAGTTGTGCAATTGAATGTGTTCGAGCACAGTAGACTTATCTTTAAGTTAGCGCCAAAGAAAAAAGTCACAAACGACCAGGTAGGTGAACTTGCTGGCCAGGGAATGTTGCCATATCATGAAATTAAACTTCCTGGAAAAGTTTCTCAAAGAACATCCATGAAAACTCTTTGTCATATGACACCAGCTTGTTGAAACCATATTCTGTCAGCAAGTTCATTCAATTTTGGTTGTAAAAAAATCACACAACATTTTTACATACTGATTAGTCAATGTTGTCACTCTGTCATTTGACTTCTCAAAAAAATACTATATTATGCCAAATTTTAAATTGCACACCACACTGTAAAATATTGGCTGTGAAATGGTTGCTGGTGAAGTTCTTGTGGGTTATTGGCAGCCCAGTATTGGTAATTTTGTTTATTGACATCCAGAAAGGTGAAAATGTGCCTTGTCACTTAAAAGAATAATTGTGTCGTGGTGGAAATTTTCAAGGATGAACTCACATGCTGCTTTACGAGAGATGCAGTCAATTACACTAACATCATCTTCTAGAGGTGGAACTGAAGGTTGTCACAGAGAATTCTGTTTATACTTCGATCAGAAATGCCTAGTGCAATAGTCTGCCGCACTAGGATCTCAGATGTGATTTGATTTGCTTCAGTTGTTTCTTGGGTACGCAGAAATTACTTCCCTTCCTCTCACCATCACTATAGAGTCAATCTATTCCAAGTTGTCCAGCACTGGTTGCCACACCATCTCAGAAAAAAAGTCATATTTTGTAGGTGCGTTCTCTTTTGTTTTAGTATTTCAAAACTAATTTTTAAAAATTCTTGTTGTATCTGATTCAAAAAATGACAGCCATATTTGTTTTAAGTCTCATATTGTTTTTTGCATTTGCAAGCATCTATAATTTTCTACATTATTCAGTACTTGGTTGTCCTAGGCTTTTTAAATAAACTGCATTGTGTTCAGTACATTTTGGCCTGTAAGTAAAGCCTATTTACTTATCTGATATGATATTATTCATGTACACTATGTAGCCCAAAGGTATTAAATGCAAATGAACAAAATTCAATCTTCGTAGGGTATTTTCTTAAAGAAGGAACAGTTTATCACTCAATTTTTTCTGTGCATTTGTATGTAAGAGGATAATTAATTTATATAAGATATTAATTGCGTGTAGCATACCCTTTAAATATTATACCATTATAAAAATTGAATTTTTTTCAGTTTTTCAGCTGCAATATCTCTGTTTGGGATAAAAACTAGAAAATTGCACTTATAAAAAAAGGTCTTTATGGTATCAAACTTCAGTATAATTTTAACTTTGAGATTCAACTCAAAGTAAGTATAAAAAATTATGAATTCGAGCAAAAAATGCTTGATTTCTGCTTTTGGGATAAGTGGCATAAAAGTGCAGGGTGATTATAAATGAAGTACACTTTCGATAGCTTATTAAAAATTTTTTTTTTTTAGAGTTGAGATGATTACGTACATGATTATATGGAAGAATTCTGTAAGTGTTTATTTTTTAATTGTTCAATGTGTACACCATTTGTAACATGACAGATATCAACATGCTAGTCGAATTCATCCCAAACACGTGCAAGTGTTTGCTAGTCAACGGTAGCAACAGCATCATTTGTAATGCGTTGTTTTAAGTCATTGATATCAATGGAAAGGGGTGATAGAAAAACTTTGTCTTTTATATAACCCCATAAAAAGTAGTCGCAAGGCATTAAGTCTGGACTACTTGGTGATCAACATTTAAGAACACCATGTTTTTATCATTTACATGGTCAGTCCATTGTCTTGAAAGGTGTTCATCTAGATAATTTTTCATCTGTAAGTGCCAGTGATTTGTAGTGATGGAAGCAGAGCTCCATCTTGTACAAAAATGAAGTTGTCACAATCTTCTTTGAATTGAGGCATTAGCCATTCACTTAACATGTCCAGATAAATTGGTTACTGTCACTTTTTGAAAAAAGAATTGCTCATACATCTTTTCATGAGCTACAGCGCAAAACACGTTCACTTTAAGGGAATTGCGTATATGTTGTAAACTTTCTCTTGGGTTTTCTCTACCCTGTATTCTTATATTATGTCTATTAACTTTTCCAGTAATGTGAAACATACATTCATCACCAAAAATTAGGCTATGAAAAAAGCCACTGTCATTTTCAACACATTCCTGCAACTCCACACAAAAATGTTTATGTAAGACTTTATCACTGACATTTAAACTTTGTACTAACTGTAATCTATAAGACGTCATTTTCAAACGTTTCTGCAGAATTTTCTGCACAGTCAGTTGAGAAATTTTCAATTCTAAACTTGCTGATCTAGGTCTTGATTTGCTTGGGCTACATTGATATGCATCATGAACACAATTGATTTATTCTTGTGACATTTCAGAACAAAATGTGGTAAATCACCACCAACAAGAAAATCAATCTGCAAGTGGAGAATGTAGTTTCAAAACACAGGTTGTCTATGTATAAAGAGAAGTGCTGGAAGACCTGCTGTTTCACAAGAAATCAATTTATTCATTTTAAAATATCAGCTGAATAAACTTATTCTTTTTCTATATAATATGTGGCTAATGGATATATAATGAATAGTTAAAAATATTGAAAATAGTTTGCATTTTATTTGATTTTTTTTTTTTTTTATCTTATATTAAACAATTTTCTTAGTAATGAGAATATAATAAACCTAACCTATCAAAACTGTATGGGGAAATACATGATTTTTATTGAAATCATTAGATAATGTTCCTGTTTTGTGTAGTGTCTATTGTGTTAAACAGGGACTTACTATAGTGACAGTAAATTAGTACTTTGCATGTTTGTACTTTTTGATTTTGATTTTGTATATATTGTTCTACCTAATGCTGACATCATCACTGCGTATTAAAAAGCTTAATATAATAAAAAAAACCAGTAGATTATACCTAATATAATAGTAAAAGTCATTATTTTTAGTTAAGTATTGTTCAAATTATACTTCCATTATTTTTGAGCTTATTTACTTTTATTTCATTGTCAATTTAGATATTTCTTCCAAGATTTTGTGATTTGTTTTTTATCTTATGGTTTACATTAGCTTCTTTTAGTTAAACATTTTTTTAGATCTATCTGAAATTACCCAAAATTTATTTTATATTCTGTATATTTAATTTTATTATCAATTAAATATATTCATTGATTATTTTTATCCTTTACTTCATAGGAACATGCAGAGATGCAGGCATTTGAACGACAAAATAAAAGAATTCTACAGACAAAAGGAGAACTAAGTGCTGAAAGAAAGGAGAAAAGTGAAGCGTTAGCTGCAAGTTTTCAGAAGCTTTTTACTGGAACACAAAATTTTGCAGAAGCATTGGATGAAGAGTTTCCTGAACTACCTGAAGATAGTAAGTTTTGAATATAATTTTGCATATAAAAAAAATAAATAAAATGAAATTGAGAAGTTCCAGTAATAATTACATTAAAAAAAAAAAATTTAAATGAACCCAGCTTAAATAGAAATTGATACATAATTAAATTAATTTTCAGTTTGTGATAAATTTAATAGAAAGTTTATAGTTTACTGTTAGACTGTAGGCAAAAATAATAATACTTGTGTAAAAATAAAAATTGAATACTGTTTAATTTGTTTCTTATCTTAACAAGTTTACTTTTAAATAAGGAATAAATGAATCATTTTATTTAATTTATTGAAGACTAGTTGCAGGTCAGAAATAAGTCTGCCATGGCTGAAAAATAAAGGTTATTTCAATTGAAGAAAAAATGAGGCACATTAGATGAATAAAAAATAGTACTTTTAAAAAATGTTTCAGGCATTTTAAATGTTGAGAATTCTATAGTTTCAGATCGGCTAAAATCAGAAGATAAATTAATTTTTTATTTTATGACTGTTTAGGTATGTGGAATACATGTTATGGTATTAGAGATTTGATGTTTTTGGGGAAACATTGTCATTGAATACTGAGGTAGCAATTCTTATAGGACAAATTTTTAAGGAATCAGAATTATTTAAAAAAATCATCTTTTGAACATTGATGAAATGAGGCCTAATTTTAGTATTGGTTAACTCAAAGTTTCTGTGCAAAGTCTGAAGATGGCACTTGTACTACATTATTGAGATTATATTAGTTTTCCACATCTTTGTTTGTAGCATATATCTTTGTTTGAACTGCAAGATGGAACACCATCTTGCAGTTCAATACGTTTATAATTCTGTGGTTGACTATCATTTGAGTCAATCAAGTATTCTGATTTGTGAAAGATGGACAAAAGGGAATTTTGTGTAGTGATCAAACATTAACCTTTGATAGGCAAAACTGCTACAAACTAAATTCAATCAGGATAAATATTAATGTGAGGCAGCTCCACTTATTAGAATTTTTTATGAGGGGTTTGATTATTTTCAAAGTGGCATATGAGCAAAAATGAGATGGATTGTTCCAGTTGTCTGTTGAGATTATAACTTAATATTGTAGAAATCCATGATAGTGTGATAAAGGATATAAGATTGAAACTGTGAAACTTTTAAGACAGTAAACATCTCAAATGGATAGGTTCATCAAATTTTACGTGAATATTTACATATGAAAATTGTCCACAAGATGGGTGCCGTGTTTGCTCACAGTTGATCAAAAGTATAAATAATTAAACATTTCTAAGCACAGTTTGGGATAGTTTAAATGTTATCACCAGGAGAATTGCTGCAGTACCTGAAATCAAGAAGCGGTCAAAACAAAGGTTACAGTCTGTGAACTTGCTCCAAAGAAAGTGAAAACTGTTCCATCAGCAGGAAAAATGATGGCCATTGTTTTTTGGGACACTTGTAGCGTTTTGTATTCATTGATTTTCAGGAAAAGGGTGAAATGATAATTGGGCATGATTGTGTGTCTTTGCTGGATTGTCTAAATGAGGAAATAAATATGAAAAAACTGCATTTGATGTAAAAAAAGGTTCTTTATTACAAAGACTATCCACCAGCTGTTCTGTGATTGCAACAGCAATATTGTTCAAATTAATGTACAAAATTCTTCCACATCCTTCCCACTCACCACAAAGGTGCTATGATAACAGCACCTTTGGCCTATTAACTCTTTCCAAATAAGAAGTGGCTTGCTGGAAAGAAATTTATGCGAAATGATAAAGTTACTATTAAAATAGCTGCCTATTTTGAAGACTTGGATAAATCATACCGTAAGGATGGGATCAACAAATCTTTCAGCATTATTGAACTAAGTAAAAAAATGAATTTGAAAGGAGATTATTGAGAAATAAAAAAATTGTGTTTATTTTTGCCCAGACGTCTCTTACATCCTTTGTATATGGCATTAGCTGTTAATTCAGAACAACTTCTCCCTGATTTGAACAGTTAAAGAGCTATCATTATTACTTAAAGCAGTGAGAAAGGATTTTTAAAACATCTTTTAATGTTTATTGTGAAATTAAAAAAAAATCTGATAGCAATTAAAAATATCTTACAAAAGTGTTTGTAAGATATTACGCTGTTCCTGAATTACAGACACAGAACATGATTGAATTTCAGGAAACGCATACATACAGAAATTTATTTTATTAGATTTTAACATATACGAGGGTAAGTCAATTATTATCCGCAATATAGTTATAAAATTTTATTGTAATCAAATAGGAAACTTACAAGT
>JAAAKQ030000007.1:669680-691497 GCA_010016005.3 Zanna intricata | reverse complement strand
GTTTCATGTCAATAAATCTAATCATTCACTCTTGATAACGCTTTTAAAATCGCCCGATTGACTGCCGCACCCTGTATATGATATTTTTTTATTTAATACATTTAATTTTGTCATCTTTATTAATTTCTAATATTTCTAAATTTGAGTTAAAATCAGAAATAGAATTTTTATAGTTTATTAAATGGTCTGCCATACTAGATAAACTTAAGTTATTAATTTTGTAGTTTTTTTTTTTTAAAGATCTGTATTTTTTTCTTATATAAATTCTATCACAATCATTACATTTAATTTTATAAATTTCACACAGGTTATTTATATTATTATTATGTTTTTTACATATTTTATTAGGTTATTACTAGGTATGTATGTAGGTTAAAATATTCCTTTATTGTAAGTTTTAGTAACATTTTCAATTATTTATAATAATAAGTATATAAATATTTTATGTATATTTTTTTTTCATTCTTTTGGGTTTTATTAAGTATTGGTTAAAAGGCAGTTATGTTTTGATATTTGTTTTTTTTTTTTAATAAATAATATTAATTAAGGAAGTATCATATGCATTTTCAACCGCTATATGTTTTATATTTAACTTTTCTTTATTATGTATGCATTTGATTGATCCATTAATCATGTTTATAAATATAATTTTATGACACCAAAGGCGACTTTATTTATTATGAACCGTTATCTTATTATATGTAGGTTTTCTATATATTGATGTTTCAATTCGGTTTCCTAGTTTACTTCGATATTGACATCTAAATAATTTAACATTCTATTATTATCTATTTCAAATGTGAATTTTAAATTTTCATAATAAGAATTTAATTTATTTAATATTATTAGATGTTTAATGTCTATTATCGAGTTATATATAATGAGAATATCACCGACATACCGTATCCAAATGAAAACTTTACGTGTGTAAGTGATGCTATGTACTAGTGACCAGACTAAAAACTTTCTAAAACTAAAAAAGGTTTAATAAAGACTTTCACGTCAATTTTTAATTATAATAACAATAATTTAAAATACCATTTTAAATTATATCCTTCTGAACCGATCGGCTCTAAATTAACTGAATTACCAAAAATTTATAAATTAAACATCTCAATTCGATCTTTAATTGATTCTAAATCTGCCTCCTGTTATATTATATCCAAAATAATAGATAAAATTCTTAAGAATAAAATGAATTTACCTAATACAATTAGTATAAAAAATTATTACAAATTAGTTGATAAATGAAGTAACGTTAATGTAAATAAAGACACCGACGGTTAGTTATGATATAACTTACAAGTATTCTAGCATACCTATATGGGTTACACCATAAAAATAACAAAAAATAAATTAAAAAGTAACCAAGAAGATCCAAAATGTATTAAAGATATTCTCACTATTTTAAAGAATATATTTCAACAAAACTATTTTGAATTTAACGAGAGATATTATACACACAAATAAAAAATACCTTACCTATAGGATTTCCACT
The DNA here is from genome assembly GCA_010016005.3 of Zanna intricata. Taxonomy (NCBI): domain Eukaryota; kingdom Metazoa; phylum Arthropoda; class Insecta; order Hemiptera; family Fulgoridae; genus Zanna; species Zanna intricata. The sequence goes on along the minus strand of JAAAKQ030000007.1, from coordinate 689,999 downwards.
ACCGAGAATTACGCTAGAAATATATTTACAAAATTTTTATACTAAATTTTACAATGGACATTATATGTTAATGATATTCTCATTATATATAACCCCCATAATAAACAACGAACCCTTGGTTTTCATAAAATTAATATATCTATAAATACAATTAATAGATTGATCAAATACACACAAGAAAGAAAAGTTAAATAATGAAATAAACCATCATAAAACATTTACTGCTTGAAAATGGATATGATACTACTTTAATTAATAATATTTATAAAAAAAAAAAGAAAAACTATCAAAACATAACAACAAAATAACTGCCTTATAACAAATACATTAGACACAAAAAATAATTAACATATAATACACTTATTACTGAAAAATTATTAAAACTTGGAATAAAGAAATATTTAAACCAGCTTACATACCTAGTAATCACAAAATAAAATAATAATAATAATGAAATAAACAACCTGTGTGAAATTTATAAAATTAAATGTAATAATTGTGATAGAATTTATATTAAAAAAAAAAAAACAAACAGATCTTTAAAAAAAAATCTACAAAAATAATAAATTAGATTTATCTAGTATGATAGACCATCTAATAAACAATAAACATTCTATTTCTGATATTAACATATATTTAGAAATATTATAAATTAATAAAGATGACAAAATGAAATATGTTAGAACAACATTACTGTATAAATACAAATAAAATTTGAATTTGATAAACCATTGCATGATATTCTTATAAAAATTGCAAAAAATAGCACACTTATTTAAAATGATATGCAATTTTCATTATTTTAATATTTTTATTTTACTATGCAATAACAGAATTATTTGAATGGCTGAGGATGTGGAATCCCACAAAAGTACTTTCACGAAAAATTAAGGTAAGATATATTTTATCTCAACACCCTATACCAGGTGGTTTATTTAATAGAATTTAAATATATATATATGCAAATTATATCCACTATCAATTATCGCAATTACAAACATTTGCAATTAGTTAACAGCTAATAAGCTTCATGAAGAGTAATCTTAACTTACAAAGCAGATTGCATGCAAAGGAATTACAAGGCTGAAGTAGTCTTACTTAAAAGAATAAATCCACGGCTAATTTTTTTTTTTTTTTTTACCTATTATCACAATACATATGATTTATTCACATTTTTAATGTAGAAACACAATAAAGTACAATGTGAATCTTTTTTTTTATACAATACAGTAAAGCACTATTTACCAATATTTTCTAAACATTCTTTTACTTTTTGAAACAAGTTATTTTACATCAAAAGCAAAAAAATATACATAAGAGCATTATCACTTCTCTTAAAGCCAGAAAAATTATTTATTATAAAACAAAAGACTATATATCTTTTTCCTAATATATACAAATACAGTTGTAACTAATTACTTTAATATAATAACACCAGATACAGTGCGCTTTTATACAGAATATTTTAGCAAAGTGGTTTCCCTTACTTGCAATAGTATGACAATAAATAGAGTTTTAATTGCATAGAACATGAAATGGAAACTATGCTAAGAAAACTTATAAACAAGAACAATTAGAAAAATTAAGCCTTCATAACATTAAAAAATAAGTTTTACATGTCAAACCTATAAACAGATTCACTCTTTAATTTTTCCAGGGAATGCTGGGCCATTTTAAGAATTTTCCCCTGTGTTGATACATACCTATGAACAATTACTTTTATATCGGGTGAAACCTTATTACATAATAAACTTACTACTACAAATTGTCGAACATCTATGTACAAATAATATTTCTCAATTCTAAGCAAGTTGTTTTTAAAATAAATACACTTTGAATCAAGTTACAAAAATAAAACAAAGTTGTAATGAAAAAGGAAAAATTACTTTGAATAAAATTTAATTTATTATCAACAACAAAATATAACATTGGTCACATATAAATCATTTTCAATTATTGCTGCAAAAACTGTAGTGAAAAGAAAATAAAGCATTTATACTTCTTGAAATCAATGTAAATAGGTGGGGGATAATCAAGGTATATGATAAATTATATTTCCTGAGATAAAATTTAACATGGAGAACTATATCAACATTTTTACATAAAAAATCCAAAGAGCACACAAATCTTTATGTTTTTGCTCAAAATTTTCAGGACAGTTGTAGCTGTCAAGATAAGCGAATAGGTTGATCATCAGATGGTAATGTTTATACATACATAGGCAAATACAATCAAAATTTGGAAAATTAAAATTGAAAAAACGAAATCAGAATTTTCTAACTCCAAAATCTGCTACAATATTATATCAGATCAAAATTAATGTAAAAAAAAAGAAGCAAAGTTTGTTAACAGTTCATTAAACAGTTTTTTAGTAATATAAATTACAGATTATTTCATGAATTTGTTGTTTTTTTAAATACAATAAAGCAGTCTTTGTTTCATAAGAATATTGGTATAATAAATTATTTCACAACATATAAGGAGAAAGTTAATAACTTTAAATTAAATAAGCTTATAAAGTAATTTTTTATATTTACACAAACTTCAAGTGCACTATCTTATTACTTATGAACTTCAAATAATTATTAGAATTTAAATCTTCAATTAACAGTATTTTTCAAAAAAAAAAAAAAAAAAACTAGCAGAAAATAAACCAAGGGATTACTGCATCTATTTAGACATTAGTTCAGCAATATTCTTTACTTAATTCAAATGTATTGAATTTTTAAAAATTAAAATCACAATAAACAGATTAAAAAGAGATGAATATTACATTAATTACTAACAGTGAAAGCAGCAAAATGTATTACTTTTTATTAATCAAACAGAGCAATTGAAATAGCCCTGCATAGTTGCTGTGTACATAATTACTCTTCCTATTCTAACCTCTATCAAGAGTTTGTGCCAAAGAATAATTTAAATTCTAATATTTTTCTACAAATCTTAACACATTCAGTGCCAATGATGCCATTGTGGCATCATAAGAGATGGAATTGCTCTGTGCATGTGATGCTATCTGTGCGTCAAGGTGGCATTCTTCTGTACTCTCATACTTTTTTTCAGCAAACAGTAAGAGTTTTGTTATTGAGTATTAGCATGGAGAAAGGATTCTTCAATTTGGTTGTGTAGTTCGTTGTTACTTTTTTTGTTGTTATACAGATTAGTTTAACATGATCATTTTTGCAACTTCTTGGAGATTATTTAACAGAAAATTAAGTTAGTATATTTATTACTATTATTATTTTTTGTAAATTCTATTTCTCATAATTTTATTTATTTATCTTAAAAATGCTTAATATAAAACTTAAGAGTAATAAAGGAATTTACACAATATTTTTTTTTCAAAACTTCTTTGAAAATAAATGAAACTAAAAAATTATTTTTTTAGTATTGGAATTGTATAATAGTAAATAATAAAAAGCCTAGTTTACTTATATAAAATTAATCTTAGTTTTGTTATTTTTATGAAATTTGATTTTGACACAAATTTTTTTAGACCCTAATTCATAACTAAAAGAAATTGTAAATTCTTTTTTTAAGAATTCCTTGAAAATAAACAAAACTAATAAATTAGGTTTTGGTATTGGAATTTTGTCATAGTGAATTATAAAAAAGAACTAGTTTACTTATAAAATTACTCAACTGTTGTTTTGTTATAGTTTCATGAAATATGAATTTGATGTGCTTTTTTAGGCCCTAATTTTTAACTAAAAGAAATTAATAAATTTTGTGAAGTATATGTGATCATTTTTACGAGCATTTTAAATATTTCACTTGTGACAAACTTTATTAGTTAGTACAACTTTTGTCAACATTCTAATTTTCATGAATTTGTAATTTTTTAAGACATAGTTATGCGTTCTAAAAAAAGCTATCTTCTCATAATTAATGGTAGGTCTATGTATATTATAAAAGATGAAAATTAATTACTGCATTTCTCTTCTAACATTTTTATAAATTTTATGGCAAATAAAAAAAAAAATAATACTCAGAAAAGAAAAAAATTCAATGTAAATATATAGAAATCTTTTTGTTCAGGAAATTATTCTGTAATTTTAGTAAATTATAACCAAAAAGACTGGCTAACATTGCTCTGATAGTATATTAAAACATACATTTTAAAAACCATTGAATAATATCCAAGAATAAATGGAAAAATATATGCCAAAAAGCAATGTAATAGGCGGATTGCATATCTGTAGATCAGCACAGCAGGTAAGTAGAGAAAAAAAATTCAGCAGTGTATGTGCTAAGATCTGCAGATCATAAAGCCCTCTCAAGAACACAGTAATTCTAGCATGCATCAATTCATTATGCAATAAAAAATATAGCAAGCATATGGTTTACATAGCCAAAATTACATAAATTTTCCAGGTGCTCCTTTCTCCAATTTGCTTCTGAGAATTATGAAATTAAGAATACTGATATTTTAGATTAAGAATACTTCTGCTGGTCTGTCTCAGATAAATAGGTTTTACTGTATTATTATTATTATTAGTACATCTGAGCAATAAAATAATTACCATCTAGTAAACCTTAATGTTTAGCAGAAAACATTGAATTTTGAATTTTTAAAAAACTTAATCAGTTTGTAATAGTTAAAACCCATGATAACTATAGAATAATAAAATAAACCCACTATATGAGCAAAACATGGAAATAATATCAAGTGAAATAATTTAAGTAAGAAAAACAAACTTTTCCCATGGATAACTAATTCTAATGTTAATATAAAAAAAAAAAAAAAGTTTAGAAACATTATTACGTTTTAATTAACAGAATTTAAAACCCTTTACATTATTTCAATAAAACATTTTACTGCACCAAGTAAATGTAGTAAGTAAATCAACTATACGCAATAATTGCAAGAGAAAGGATTTAGGTCATTTTAATTCTATTAACAATGCAATGTAAGTAATTTTTCAAACTGATATAAAAAATACACCACAACATTGTAATTACTACAAATATACTATTGAGTTAAGCACATGTACATGTGTACATACATGCACACAATTACAACATTGTGATGTTCACCTGCACATAACCCCAGAATGACAGCGCATAAAGATCAGTAACCAAAACTTACTAATAATGTGACCTAACTTCCATGTTCATGCATTACTAATCTTAAGTACATTTCTTATACTTATTATTATTATTGTTACTGGAGAGATAGAACTGGAAATTATGATAAAAAGGTGAAAGACAAAATCATTAATGAGGTTTTCCTAACACTATATGGGCAAATTTTATGTTTGAATCCAGCTAAAGATTACTAATAGAGATCATAAAGATCTCTAAATAAAATTCACTCCAAATGTATCGCAAAATAGATTAGTTTAATTAAATATAAGCAACTTTGATGTGATTATTCAGTAACTTGCCATCTCAAATTTAAAAAAGCCAACTCTGTAATAAATATTAAACAAATAAATAAATAAATTCAACAAAATATATATTGCGCATCCAAATCATGCGAGAGTTATAAGTAATTATGACATACTTAGGCAAAATATTAAAAAAAATGATTACAAAAAATTTTTCTGAAAACTTAATACTGCAAAAAGAAAACAAAATTATTAATCAACAATAAATGAAATATTAACATTTTCAAATCATCAATTAATTATACTCAATCAAATAAAATATAACCAAAATACCATTTCTAAAATCCACGCTTAAATTTTCAGTTAGAAGCTCACCTGGTTTACTGTTCCCACTTCCAGAGGGCTGAGCTGCATTGGCAAAAATATTTCAGTGTAATTTAATATTAGCAATAACAGACAAGAAAATAAATCTCAAGTGCTTCAATTTAGTATATACAATCTTTATGTATCAAAAAAGTTGTTTTAAGCGCTTACTTGCACTTAAAATAAACCCTACTGATCTATTCTGCTCAAAGAATTGTAGTAATCAATATTATTAATACTGATAAAAATTATCCCCTATTTATTTAAAATATATTTTTATGATAAACCATAATATTACTCTTTATTTTTTAAATTAGTAAAAAAATAAACCAGCAGTCAATTTTATTAAGGTTTTTCTACATTAAAATAAGTAGAATCTAAATTATATAAACTATTGCATATGCACACACACAAATATATATATAATTTTCACAGAATGACTGCAACTAGAAGATTGATTTTAAAATTTGAATATATATTGGAAAACTATAGGCAACATATAATATGTTATACACCAGCCTACTGTACCTACTTTTACAGTCTTGCTCACTAGAAACAATGTCTTGCAACATTAGTGTAACTGTAGCATTTATTATAAATGAAATTTATTTTAGAGTTTAATTATATCCTAATTTACTTGATGGATAAAGAAGAGTTTTAGAGCATAATAAACCTTGTTTTTTTCTGTTTTAATAGTTTCAATTAATTTGAAGAAAGTATTTAGAAAATCATGAAAAATTATATATAAGATTATCTTGTTTTCATCCATTTTCACAGCAGTAACTTTATTTAAAAGATTATAAAAAAAATCATGTTTAAATATATTTAAGAATTAGAGTTTTATCTGTTATTCAAATATTTTTATTTTAATCTTTCCAATGATTGGTTTCAATATGGTTATCCGTATTTAAAAAAATTAGTTTTATAGTTCAGTACAGATAAGAAATTTATTTTGTACTGAACAGACAATGTGTTTTGAAATACTATCAAAAGAACATTCATACTTCTATAATTTTAATGAATAATAGGATAATAAAGAAATAAGAAGGAAAAACAATTTTCCATTAAAATTCTGGATATCTCTGCCCCTGTTGTTAAAAAAGTGCGATTACTTTACTTAAGTAAAATAGTACAGATAATCAAAATAATAACAACACTGGACATTCTCTGTACAATCAGTTTCATAGTAAAGCACAGTCAAATGACTGTATTCTTCTCTAAAAAAAATTCATCCCATTGTTAACTGAGATTATTTAACTATGTACTACGGAAGTGTCCAATAATAATGATGTGTGGTAGGGTATTGCAAAAGTGACCCGGTAGAACTCATCAAACATGACTTAGGTAGCCTTGTCGATATGAACAGGCAGGTCAACCTATCTCTTATTCTTGTATTTCAAACAAATGGTTTATTACATCAATGAGCTGAAACAGAAATAAAATATAAGTTTTTCAATAGGTTGATATTGAAACCAACCATTGGAGAATTTTTTTTAAATACTTAACTGATAGAGAAAATTTATTAGAGCACAGTTTTATACTGTGCTTTCAAAACAGTATAAAACACCTTTTTTTTCTATCAAATACCTATACATTATCAACAACTCTTTTAGAAAAGGTTTTTCTTAATGCTGTAGTAGTAAATTTATTTGATGTCATCAAAATATAGCACTACTTCTATTTATATTAAAATGCCATGGAATAAACTAAAAATAAGAAAAATGGTAATAGAAGATGAAAATGTACAATAAAAAACAAAAATTATGTTTAAGCAACATAAGTTCAATAGTTTACTGTATGTATTCCCAAGTTTGCAACTTGGGAAGTTTGCAACTTGGGAATACGTTTTGTTATAAGAAAACAGAACAAAAAAACTTTCAAGTTAGAAATCATGTCCTTGAGGACAAAAGTACCAACATAAGGAATACTAGATTTGACAAAGCTTGAATACTAAGAAACATCTGATACATTTAATAAAATCTAAAAGCGATTAAAAACAAATTAATTACTGTTATAGACTGTTAAAAATTAACATTAAAAAAATTACTCAATTTCAATTGGACATAACCAAGTTAAAATTAGGAAATGATTCAAGTTCACCTAAAGATAGTAAAACATGACATCATATGTCATGAATAGCTCTCCATTTTTTTGGCAAATGTGTCTAATTTAGGAAAAATCTACAATATATGAAAATTAGTTGAAGACAAAAAAAAACTAGTAAGGAGGTATACTTTTATTTTCTGTGGTAACCAAAGAATGTGTTTTTAAAAAAAATTCCAAAATTTAATAATGTTTACTATTAAATTATAATGTACATAAACAAAGAAGACGATCCTTTTCTTATAGTACGTTTTTCTATACAGTTTTTTATACTAATTTTGATATCATTATGGCAAGATAAAAAAGAAAGTTTTCCATGTCTTAAGAACAGCAAATCAGTTATTGATTAAATTAAAAACTAAAATATTGATCTGAAATATTTTAGTTTTTAAAAAACTTTTAGTTCACTAGTAGAATAAAAGCAAAAAAAATCATGAAATCTAATCACACACTCAAAATTTTCCTACATGAGAAAGTTTTATTTAATATTAGAAAATAGCTGAATAAACATGTAAAACACAACTACGAAACAAAATATTTGTAAAACAAAACAAACCAAAAGAGTCTGATTTAAATCATAAACAACTAAGAAATAAGAAATGTTTTTTGGATCTAAAGCTGGAACATCACAACACTTCCTGTAACAGATTTTGTGGTACTTTTTCTTGAGGATTAATTTTAAACATTAAAATTCAAAATGTGGAACTTTTATTTTCCCTAATCTGTATTAGCTAGAGAGATCTTTAAATGTTCAGTTTCCCATGTAGTACATAATATTTCACCTGTCTTTGGAATACACTATTCAAATCTATTTCTTTGTCCGAAAATGCATTAACTAAAATTAAGAGACTATGTAAATACTGTAAAAGTATTATTAAAACAGTCAGCACAAACAAATTTCCTACCTTCACAAAGAACAGACAATGCAATTTTTTTAAATGTCTACCATATTGAAAAGTAAAAAATTGTTTAAATACAAATTCTCAAATATATCTGAATATTAATATTTGTTTAATCTCTTAATAAAGTTATAAAACATTGAAATTGCACTAAAAGAATGATTTTTTAAGCATCATTTACATTAATTCCTACAGATTTTCTTCAAAGAAACTGAAACTTAATAGTACACAAAAGTACAAGATTTAATATAATATAAACTGCTTTTATTCCATTAAATGGGAAGTATGATACTTTTTTTCAAAGACAATATTTTTCTTTAGTGATAAATAGTTTAGTTTACTTTATAAACAAACATGACATCAAATAAAGATTTTTCGAAGTATTTCAACATCGAATAATTTTAAAATGATTTGCATCCTTTATGTGATCAATATTAATTCTGATTAAGAGCTAGATTTAAACAAGTCAGATGAGTTTATGGAATTTGGCAATCACATTAAAATTTTTTTTTAAATTATTTATTTATAGGCTTTTAAAATAAAATATTAAATTTAAATACAAATACACTGAAATTCTGTTACAAATATAATTTTAATTTAATAATATTCAATGAACAAAAAAAAAACTTCTTTTTTTTTTAATTTACTTTACTTCTGTTATTTTTTATCAATATTCAAAAAGGAAAAATATCATCACTTGAAAAGGTACAGGAATAGTATATAAGCAAAATCCATTATTTTAATAATAAATTATTTATTAGCCAAGCTCTATATTTTACATTTACCTGTACCTAAATCTAATTGTTTTTAATAAACTTCAGATTAAGCATAACTTGACTTTTATGAAGTAATAAAAAATATCACTGATTACTGAAAAAGAAAAAAATACAAATATGGCTATAATTTCTGCATTAATATAAATGATAAAATTTATATTTAAACCAGTTATCAATGAAAAGTCTAGTAAGACATTCCCAAACATCATCATCATTATTATTATTATTATTACTATGTTCTCTCAATTATTAATTAATTTGTAACAAAGTTATCATCTCTAACTTCTACTAATGCTAAGTTAATACTAATGCTAAGTTAATATAATTCATTTATTTTGTGTTTTAGCAGTTTTATGGCACATATAGTTTTAATAATTAAGAAGTTATTTTTTTCGCCATTTTGGAGGCCTTATACTTGACTTAAAAGATCAATATTTATAATCTTCATGCATTTTAGTAATTTTATATTAGTGCATTTGAACCAACTTGAGAGCTTTAACAACAATTACTGTGTTAATGATTGTTATAATATTTTAATTTAGCAGCCATTTTGAGGTGAACCCAACAGCCAATCATGGCGATTCATGTAGTCTTGTAATCCTCCAACAATGCTTAATCCGAATCCGAAATTAAAATCAATCTGAGAGAATAAGTATTCATACACAAACATATATTGAATTCAATTAACAAATCGTTTCTTCATTGAAAATATTACTGCTTTGGTCAGCAGTATTTAGTTAACATTTCTTTAAATTGTCATTAACTTTAAAATGTTTACTATTTTTAACAATCTTTTTGATGAAATATCCAATCAGCAGATGAAACACATCATAAAAGCTTGGCATCTAATATGGTAGGTGTCTAGAAAATTGGTTAATTTTTAATATTTTGCTACATTGTTATATTAATATTATTGAAAAATATTAACCTACTAAGAAACATAGATTTTTTTATTTACAAGAAAAAATTATTTTCATGCCTGAAAAAGTGTATTATTGTTCTGTCAGCTGATCAGTGATCGTGCTCTTTTATTTTATTTACAATGAGAAATCTATCAAATCTTAAGAATCAAGATTTTAAAACCTATCAGGCTGAGTAAGAATGCTAAATTTTACAAAATTATTTTAAAATTAGAGTAGATATTTTTATTATTATTAATGCTAGTGTGCTCCAAATTTAAATTTTACTGAAAATTTCCAACCATTTCTTAAAACTTCTTCGTGATAGGTATTAGGGAGTGATGTTTTAAGTAGATACTTCTGGATTTCATTGATGTCATTTAACATTAAATAATACTACTTTAAACTTCAAAAGGAGCACACACTGTATAAAATAAATTTTACTAAAATTATTTCATTTTAGCTACCATTTTAATACGTTTAATAACTTTTGTACAAAATTACATAAAAAATTATCAGTATCAGAAATTGCAGAAAATGGTATCAAGAATTTTACTAATAATCAATTTACATGGCAGTTAACAAAATAAACTGTTTAAAAACTGTCATTAACTTTATTTTTTACATCATTCTTAAAATAACTGTTTTATTCTTCACCAAAGAAAAAGCATGTCTTTGAGTTATATTTCATGAACTACTAAGTGAGGGAAACAAATAAGTTTTTATTCCATTTAAAGTTTGTTCTTTTTTACAAGATTCTTGAAAACTGAAATTTATTTGAAGAAAATTCGTAGGACTAACATAATTTAGATGCTCTTACAACAAATAGTTATTTCAATGATCCATCACTTCACTATGAGAAAAAAATAAATAAAATTTTTTTTAAGTATACTTAAGAATAGAATTTTACCTGCTGTATTATTAAAGTATTATTAAATATTTTTCCAATGATCAATTTCAATATAGCAGCCATTTGAAAAAATAATAATAAATTTTAGTTCTTAGTAATGGTTCTTGGCACTTAACTTGCATGGAACTAAGTGATTTAACACAATTAGTATGAATATAATTTCATAACTTAAGTTAACAAGTTTGAAATAGGGCGGTGAAGGAAAGAAGGGTGTTTTATTACAGATATATAAATATAAAAATGCTTCAGAGCAAACAGCTGAAAAAACCAGTAAAAAATCTGTACTATAATGAATACTTTTTATATACAGCAACTGTATTCTTTTTCTAACAGATGGGTGAGATTGCCAGAAGTTTTAATTTGGATTCTCTACTTTACCTTTTTTTTTTTTCATCTAGTTCATAGATCTAATTATGAAACTATGTTAATCATAACAGTACTGTCAAAATACTTGGTTTAATTTTAAAAAAAAAAATCTTATCTTACTGAAAGCTGAATAAGATATGTTTTTTAAGCCATATTCAAATATTCAAACTGACTCGTAAGAAATGTTAAAAATAGATTCTTAATGTATTAAGAAAAATTATATTCTTAATATATTAAAAAAATAATCTTTTTATGAAATTTCTCAATAAAATAATGTAGTGGTAAAACTGTGCTACCAGAAGAGACAAAAATAAGGTCCATCGCATAATTTTTTGTAATTATACAAATCTTCTTCTAATAGATTGCAACTCTCAACAATAATTTAGAAAATAAAAAGAGGTTTAAAACTGTATAAAACTCAATTTCCTCAATCAAACAGTTTGTGAAGAAAAAAAAAACTTAATTTACGATGCAAACTGTAATACTATATTTTTAAATCAGGAAACAAAATCAGCTACTTTACTGAAGAGAAATAAAATAATCTATTTTAGATTTAATATATTATATTTTCTATGTAATGGAACCACACTGTTTTATTGACTAAATATTTAAGAAGCAGACAGTCGAAAGATAAAAAAAAAAGAAAAATTATTCTACAACCACATAAATAGATATTTATCAGAATGGTTGTATACAAAAATTATGACTTTCAGAGATTTATATCTTCAAAAGATTTGGTTGTCTTTATTTTTCTCACACGACTGAAATTTTAAAAAAAATCCTTAAAAATATTTTATTTAATACAACAACCTAATTTTTGAAAAATATTATAAGAACAAGTTGAATAAAACTACAAAAGATGAAGTCACATTAGCTATTTGACAAGACGTCAAGTCAAGCCCAAAAAGCACCCACTTTAGATTTTAAACATTTTTTCATTCCATGAGTTCATTACAGTCTCTATTTGATTAAAACAAAAAAAAATACACATCAGACATATGAAATTTTAACAGAGGAACTTAAGTTAAAGAAAATAAATCAATCTCTTTACTTGATGAATCTCTTTATCATCTAAATCTATTATCAATGTATCACTCAACCTTAAATTCACTAAGAAATTATCAGTTAGGGTAAATATTTTCCAATATTTCCTCCTGTATAACCTTTTCTACAATATAAGTCAAAATCAAAACAAAACAAAGAAATATTACAAATTACGATAATTAATAATAATAAAAATTTTGTATCACTATAATATATAATATTATATATTATAAATATTATTTAATATACACAATTAATAAATTATTAATTCTGTGATGTAAATATAATGCAATATATATATTATTGGTTACCGGTACATCATTGCTCATCTATTAGTTTTATACTAATAGATTATTAGTACTTGTACTAGTTTATTTTAAACAAAATGAAAAATATATATATAATTTTTTTTTTAATTTTATACAACCGAAAATTACTAATTATTCCAAAAAATTACTCAAATTAAAAAAAGATAAAATTTCAAACATCTTTCTAATTACCATACATGATTTTTAATATTATTTTTATTAATTTTACTATCATCAATAATTAACAATCAAAGTTAAAAACTTTTAACATAAATTATTTAACTTTTCAGTACCACTTTACAAGAAAGTTACTCTTATGATCTGCTTCTACACAGAAGTGATATGTGAATAAACACACGTTCTGCAACATACTAGTAATGTTAGTTACATATATGTATATACTTCAAATTATCTTATCACATATAATAAATTTTTACTTACTCATTCCATCCACATCCGAATCCAGTGGCCTCATCGGCCGAGATATACTTTTTCTTTTCGAAGGTGAATGTTTTAATGCTGAAAAAAATGCAAAAATATGTCAGAATAGAATGAAAACTCGCACTTTAATGCTATGAAACTAATTAATAATATGCATAAGAATTATCGATAATAATTCATAATTAAAGATAAGAATAATCCACATTTTAGAATAAAAATCTAGAAATATAATAACATTTACTTAGAAATCAAAATTTTAATCTTCAAATACATAAAATATATTAACAAAAATCGGATGAATCAAATTCATAATATTTGAAGAATCTTCAGGATATCTAGAACAGGTTTAATTTAAAAGGATCTGTAGGTAGTTTCACATTGTAGTATAGGGATAGGATTTACATAGTTGAAAGAACCTAAAGAATGTTTTGATAATTAGATTCTAAGAACAAATATAACCAGGAGATGGGGGAACTAACCACCACCACCAGAATACAGTAATATATCTGAACATATTACTACTCAGTAATAAAATCAGAAGTAAAACATAGTTTTCTACATTTTAAAAAACAACAATGCACTTAATTAATTATAATATAAAAAGTACACATCGGTGTAAATTTTAAAAAAATGAAAGAGAAAAAAGTGTTCAATAAAATAAGCAAAAATATTCAAATTTGCAATCCATAATTTGTTGACATGCTATATGAAAATAAGAGAACTACTATCAATAATATTTATAAACAGCAGCAACAATTATGTTTTTTTGTTAAGTGAATTCTGATGAATACCATGCCATGAAAAAAATAAAATGGCAAGAAAAAATACAGATTATGCTTTTTAATGAATCTAGCATTTAAAAATGTAAACTATAAAACAAAACAAAACATTAAGAACTTAAAAATAAAATAAAACTGATAAAAGACACTTTTATATGTACAATAAGAGACTATCAAAAACATGAAAACTGTACATGTTGTAGTAAGCCATAAATTATAATCGGCACATTGTATTTCAGTGAATCTAATATTAAAAATATTAAGTACACAAATATAACATGCTGTTTGTGTTCAATTCTTAATCAAATAGCCATACCAAATTTTACACTAAATTTGAAACTTAACTGAAGGTTTATACAGTAAGCAGGAGGTGTACATTGTACCACTCCAGGCTCTATAGATATGTGAGGAATGAAAAATATGATACTATTATTATTATATGCTGTAAAATCAGCATCACAGATCTCAATAAAGTAGTTGACACTGTCTATATGTGCGACTGCTCACAAAAACAATTGGAAATAATGGATTATCCATATTATTTTTTATTTTTTTGTAAAAATATACCGAAAATGTTACACTTCTATAAATAACTAAACATCACCTACAATCTTTCAGTCGTAAAAATAATGCAAAATCTTTTAGAAAACGACAATGAGTGTTTACACTCCCGTAATTTTTCATTACCCGTAACATTTTTTTTCTTATCTACTAACCATAGGCAAATACTGTACTATGCCAATTTTGTACTATAACAATTTTAATTAATTTGGTCTCACAACTGTGGCTTCTAAACCTTCAAGACCCTGCTCATGGTCACAAAATTATTTTTATTTTAAATCCAGTTAATCCACTGTATTCCAAGTCAGTCCATTATTTTAAATGAAGTTAAACCTATTCACTGCAACTAGATGGAATATTTAAGTCTGAGTTAAATAAGACAGACATGCTAGTGTAATAATATGGACAACGGTAATTACAGACATTTGGTTCATGTACTTCCCTTTTTGTAGCTGTTGATAAATTCTTAGTCATCCATAAAGGAGTCAAAAATATACTTTCTTTTGCTTACACCAAAAAAATTAAACAAAATAAAAATTAGAAAATAATTAAGTTTATATGAAAGAAGACTTAAATCAACGTCACAGTTTTGGATAACAATAAAATAATCAACATTTTAATACAGTAAGCTGGTCTTTCTTGACCTTATCATAGAAAGAAACTGTTGATAGCCAAACATTTTTTATTTTTTAACATTTGTATAAGTCCCTTGTATAACTTTTACATTAGGGAATAAAATAAATCGCTTACTAAGAATAAGATGGACTGATTATTCAGGCGGTGACAATAGCATTATGGCATAAGACTAATGCCCTGTAATACCATATTCAACTTGTTATAAAGTTGAATCTAAAAACACATACATTTTGTAAATAACCACTTATGCTTTTATATAACATATTTCCCTAGACCGATTAAATATTCAAACCAACAGTTTGGTGCAATGATATACTATTGAACTATGACAAAACCAAAAAAGTAATATTAAGTTGGAAACTAGGACTTTGTACAAAATTTTGTATTTAGTTCCAAGACAAATAAAAGTCTTTGAAATTTACAGTTGTTGTCTTTCATGATTACATGTCCCGTATGGCTATGATTGATAATAAGAATAAAATCATGATTTTTTCTGAAATTTATTTATTAGAATGGTTTAGATGATAAAACAGGATAGAAATGTTTTATTTCATATTCGTAACAGTGGAAGCATAAAAAATATAAATAACTTCATTTGCAATTGTGCATCTTTATGTGAATAAGTCCTGCTGTAAGGGCTTCTATACTTTAGAAACAAAAAAATTCCTAACAATTTCAAAAGACCAAAATTATATTTTATAATGACTAAATTATGAGTAATTTCTACTACTCATCCTTACTACAAATATTGATTACAACTTGCATATTCCTCAGCACCAACATTTATACAAAATATAAACTAAATGAGAACATACTGTTACATGTAAAGAAATAATATGTATAATATAAAATCATGATCAGAGTATAATCAATGTTTACTTAACACCAAAAAATAATAATATAAAATTATTGATTGACATAAAAGTATTTGGTTTTCAGGAAAAAATTAATCTAGACAATAATTTATTTCACAAAAGGCACTGATAAAAAACAGATTTCAATTTCCGCTTATCAAGATTGGAATTCATGGTAAGAAATAAAATCATATGAATCCACATAAGGTTTTTTTTTTTTTTTTTATATTTAACCTCCGGAACCACTGTTAAGTTATATCTTCAGAGGATGAGATGAATGAATTGTAACGTGTGTGAAAAAAATGCCATGCCTGACCGGGATTCGAACCCGGGACCTCCGGATGAAAGGCTGAGACGCTACCACTCAGCCACGGAGGCCGGCTATAAGGTATGTTAATACAGTTATTGTAATTACCACACCACATACACTAGCAGTCTAGGGACCTTTTGGGAATGAAATTGCAGGCATAGCAATGTTTTATAAAGAGAAATTTCAAGAAAAGATTACAAATTTTTTTCTAAATGAAAGTTTCTTTTAAAAAGAATCATGATATAAATAAAATGTTTTGTAATGTTACCTACAACAATGAGATGTGACCAAAGATTTTTTTTAAAACAACCATGACTCCAATCCTCAAAATCCATGGTAAAGTGCCAATATCACAAAATTAGTTAAAACTTACATTTTAAAACAATCACTTGCAATCTAAATAAAATTAAAATAATTAAAAAATTGAGCAAATGATTACAATAGAATATAGGTTTGAGAAGGGACTGGGCAGAATGGATGTGAGTAAGCTAATAATAACTACAGGTGAGTAGAATTTAGAAGAAAGTAAAAGAATATGTGTATATTTATAAATATGAGAAAAGCATTTGATCATGTCAATTGGGAATATTATGCTAATGGAAGCATTAAAAGCCCCATAAAAGTTTCTTTCAGGAATAGGTTGGAATATCATTTAAAGGATTTTATCTGAATAAGAGAATATCTTTTAAAAAAGTAAGATACATGAGCAGAAGAACAGATGCTACTATCTTAAAACTAGTTTTAATATGCAGGTTGAAGATATGCTCAAAGATACTCTAGAAAAAAGTGAAGGAATTGGTGTTGGAGAAGGAAAAATAAACTGTAAAACTTTTACAGATAACAAGGTGATTTCAAGAGATAAAGTATAGGCTATTTAACAGATAATTTCAAATTAATATAAGACATATGAGAGAATATAGTACAAACTGAATATTAAGAAAACGAAGTAAATGAGAGTAGGAAAGAAGTTTATCTAATATCAATGCAAAAGGAAGAAGAAATGCAAAAGTATAACAGTAATGTAATTAGGAAGTATATTAAACAAATATTGATATAGATAAAAGGAAATTAAAACCAAATAACAATGAAAAAGAAGTTCTAATAAAAATAAACAGTTTTTACATAAAAAAAATACAATTAAACTTGAAGAGTCTAGTAAACAGTTACCTTTGGAGTGTACTTCTATGTGGATGTAAAAAAATTTACAATAAGGAAAAGGAACAAAGGTTAGAAGCATCTGAAACATGGGTATAGAAAAAAAACTAAAGAATATAAATTGGTATTAGACTGGTGAAAAGAAGAAATAATGAAAAAAGCGAATGGGAACAAATGCTTAATTAGAACAATTCAAAATAGGAAGGCTGACACTGTCTAGGATACATGATGAAATGAAAAATTTGACATGATGAGAAGATCAATTTGTCCAGTATTAGATGCACTAGTAGAAGGTATAATAAAACAAAAAAGTAAAAATTATGGAAATTTGAAATGAGATGCTATCTAGGGGGACTAAGAAGTTTGGCAGGAAATAAAATAAAATAAAGACAATCACGATTTATGGGACCTGCCTCAGAATAAATTCAAATAGTATTTAGTTCTCAATCATAAAACTCTATTCAATTTTCCAAATTACAAAATGAAAAAAAATTACTTGGTTTGAAACAAAAAAATCTAATCTCAGAAAAATTTTTATATTAAATTAACAATGTGCATTATCTTTTATCAAATTATCAGTTTTAATATAAAATTTAAAAAAAAATTTTTTAAATCAGTAACCAAACAAAATATAAATTGATAAAAAGTAGAATTAATTAGGTTCAATAATAAACTAATCAACCTCTCAATATAAAGTGATGATTATTTTAAAAATTAATGCTTAACTCATTTTATAATTACAAATAATAGTTATCAATAAAATAAAATACAAACCAAAAATTAATAACGCTATACATATTTAAAGTAACTTTGAAATATTTACCTGTGATTATATAAATAAAATTACAAATATTAATAAGATAATCTCAATGTTCCAAGGTTTATTGCAAGCAAAATCAAAGGTTTAATATAAAATTGTGGTGACTAATGAAATATCAATGCACAATAATTATGCAATTTGACTAGAGAAATTTTAAGAACACAGAATTAAAATTAACAGATTTAAATATTAATACATTTTTCTTTAATAAAAGAAGAAAAGAGCTGTCATTAAAAGACTGGCATCAAAAACATTGATTTATTAATGCAACCACATTATAAGAAATAATACCCTGGACAAGCTTCAGGCAGTAGCTACTTACCAAGCAAGCAGCTGCTTTCTTGGCTACTGTACATTCAGTGGTGCATGCAGAGCCACCAAATAGTATCCATACATTTAAGAAGAGAACAAAAATAATGGTGCTGGATTTGTAGAAGGAGGAGGAGTATCAATCCAGAGCATATACGAACTGCTGCTGAGATCTTAAGAGCTATTTATAAATTTTTCTTATTAATTTAAAGGTTTACTTTGTTATATCTAAACTCTTTATCTACTATAAAACTAAATTTTGTGTTGACAATTTCCTTTGTTATCTTTATAGAAAATTAAAAATTTTCAACTTTCATATCTGGTAATGCTAAGTGTGGTATTATGTTTTTCCTACAAACTGATACATGGTACTTGCTTTGTACGAGTAAAGTCACTTTTCTGTCTTCCTACAAATGAAGAAACAACTACATACAAGAATTATATTTTGATATCTGAATTTGTACAGTATTCAGGTAAAAATTTAGAACTAATATAATTTTCAGCTACTCTTTTATATTTAATTAAAAAAAAAAAATGTATAAAACATAGTAAAATGGAAGTATTAACTCTTATTTTCTGACCCAGCCTGTAACTAAATGATTTTTTTTTTCAGATCTTTTGTAGCAAAATCATATTAGAAATGTGGAACAATAGAAGATAAATACAATAATCTATAAATGAATAAAAGTTTATGCACTAAGGAAAGTATCTAAATAGCTGAGAGGTTGACAGAGCTTGGAGAGGAAATTTAATTTTATCTGACTATCTTCATAATTTCAAGACACATTAATTAAAAACAAAAAATTTAAAAAGATAAAGAAATTCTGTTTCTGAAATTGAGTGCATACACAAACTGCCAAAATATCACCAGCATAACATGGCAGAACAGGTCTATGACTTATAAGCCCAGTCTTGAGCCATGACCATTCCTGAAACATATGAGGGTACTGAGAGTGTAAATATCAAGAGAAAATAATTTGTTTTTACAAAAAAAAGAAGCATTTCCATGATAGTTTACATAACTTTATCATAACTATGAAGTTTCATATAACAGTTACATCAATTGTGGTCAGTACCTCTTTTATAAAATGTTGAACTGTCCCATTACACCTTGGAAAATTGAGAAACCACCATCATTATAAGTAAAAATAAATAAAAAAATAACAATAACAAAAGTAATGCATCAAACAACACTAGATATAAGATATCATGCAAAAGCTGTAAAAACAATAATAAGCAATAATATAAGTATAAACGTATATGTGTTTATGTGTATATATACACACACACACACACACATTCTCTCTCTCTCTCACACACCACACACACACACACACACACACACACGCATGCATGCGCGCGCACACACACACACACACATATATATATATATATATATATATATATATACATATACACACACACAAGAGAATATATAAAACAAACGATAGAAAAA
>JAAAKQ030000007.1:656741-667959 GCA_010016005.3 Zanna intricata | reverse complement strand
TTTTAACATATTCTCTAAATAGGAAAGAATCTGACCTTTACTGCATAAAACTTTACTAATAACATCTTTTTTATTGATACTTTGATGACTGCACATACATTATTTCACTAATTTTTTTTAACTGTCACTAATTTTTTTTTTATAACTGTTGAGCTGTGAAATCTATGAAATCTAGCTGAAGTTTTTTGCGTTTTAGCTTTTACAGTTGGTCTCAGATTTACAGAAGTTCATTTTAATATAAACTTGGATATGAAAGAAAAAATGAAATCAGTATGGCAAATAAGAATTACCTATAACAAATAATTAAAAGACCAGCAATGGTAAGCATCAATAAAGAGGAAAAATGATCATGAACATTATACAAAAATGTAAGCAACAGAAAATAAAACTGTATAAAAAGTGTATATTTATCAGGTACTGAAAAAATTCTGAGTAAGACAGTTTCTAGACAAAAGTAATTTGAAAAAATCAAGATCAAATTACTCGTAAAATTAATAACACAATAAAAAAACAATTTCAACATCTGACTTAGTTTCAGGAAAATATGAATATTTTGGAAATAAACTTTCTTATTTTTAAATAGTAAAATTAAACTATCTGTTTGCTTAACAGTATATTTTCTGTAAAACTAAAAGAATGTTCAATTTACATAAAATACACTATAATGTAAAACCTTCTGAAACATAACCCTTCGGAAAGTTTGGGACAAACTGTATTTTCTTTTCTGATAATTTGTAATTTAATTTTAAAAATCCAGTAAGATGATAGAGGATTCCCAACATCAATTTTAATTTTACTGTTCTGCATGTAAGGAAAATAAGTTATAAAGAAATCTATGATATACTTATTATTAAATGGAATGAAAATGCTAAATGGTAACCATAAATTTTTTTATTAAATAATGAAACACATATACACAACTTGATATAAAATTTAGTTAGTCACTTCAAATCGGTCATTTCATTCAAGTTTATATCATTAATTAACTCAGTGTTGATTATATTTAGGGTGGTTATTTTCATGAACTATAAAAAATAACATGTATGAGCACAGTAAATTCTATAGTTTTTTGAATTTCTAGTTGTACAAGAAGAAAACTCTTTTCTTAAAAGAGCACATTCAATTCTATCAAATAGACTGACAGACATTTGCCTGTACTTTACAAGAGAATAAGAGCAATGAATCGTATTTACTGTCATGTTATAGTAAATTCTAAGGTTATGCAACAAAAATCCCTAACATGAAAATATACTACTACAACTTACGCATTATAATGGAGTAAGTAATTCTTCTAAATAAAAACTAAATAAATCAAAGATAAAAATAAAACTTAGAACTTTTCTATAAAACTGATAAGTTCTGTAAATTTATAAAAAATATTTAAACTTTCATGTAATTAAACCAGAAGATAGAGCTTCAAATTGAAGAAAAAATAAAGTGTTAATTCTTCATACCAGTAGTTTATTATAAGAAAATCAATGTTAAACTTTCAAAATAATTTAATACTCAATCAGCCAAGTAATCAAACCAACTTATCTGAAGTAGCTATTAAACCACAAAAGTAAAAATTTCAGAGAGCAAATTTTATGTAATTATCCAGGTAACTTTGCTGCAAATCATAATGTATCCATAGAAATAATTCTTAACAGATATTTCAAGAAAAAATTCAGTTTTAATATTCATCGATTTCATTCAACAAAAATCTTTTTTAGATGTTTCTTATTGCCCTAACACACAGTATCATGAACCTGGTCACTTGATTATCATTTTATTTAAAACTGATTATCACATTTAATTGTGTAGCTTCAGCTTTTAATTGCAAATTAATGTAGATTTTTTTTACACACACATACATATATATATATATATATATATATATATATATATATATATATAAACAACGTGTCTTCCTTAAAATTATAAGAATTCTTTTATTTTGTAGCTTCTTCAGCTTTAGTAACATTCTCTATTAATTTTTTATTATTGCAAGGATAGATTACGGTGAATGACAACAGGTGGTCAACAAACAACTCGCTTTAAATTTTGAGTAATTATTTTTCTATTTATTAAAAATTTATGAAATATATACTATTGTATTTGTGTTGCTAATTGAAATATAAACTGCGTATCTGATAACAAAGATATCATACATGTTAAAGATATTTTGATGATACAAATTTTAGAGCCATAATAACAAAAAAAAAAAACAAATTTTATGTAATAACCCACAAATATATAACACTGAACTATGAATGTTTATAAGGAAAATATAATTCCTTTACTCCACATGTAGCAAGCTAAAAGAAGATAAAATGCTACCTACTGTTATAAAAATTTCTCAAGTTTATAATAAAAGATTATAGACATTTTTTGTCTTTTTACACACACGCTTTAAATTACAGTGTGATTCATAACAAACCTCTGTCTCCTTTACATCTATAGTACATTATAAAAAACAATCCTATGGTACACAATTCAATCTAGCCTTGCAGAATTTCTTCTGCATTATTCATCACAATTTATTTTAGTACATTACTTTTCTGAAATTAATCTTTTTAAGATTCATATTATTCCATTGTATTGTTAAATTCCATTAAATAAACCAACTAGTAGAGAATACTGAGATAAAACACGTATTACCTTAATTTTTCTTGAAAGTTCCACAGGATTCCAAATCCTCAGTAATGATTGAAATAATTCCATTACTGCATAATAAAAGTATTAAAATAATGAAAATTGTGTACTGATTTAAACAGGTAGAGCTAACTGTTGCAGTTTTTATACGAACATCTCCCTCCAACACTGTCTGATGGTTTATTAAACAGGAATTTTGTTTGTAATATTTTTCTAATGTACTTAATTCTGTCATCTTTACTAATTTCTAAATTTATGTTAATATAAGAAATAAAATGTTTATTGTTTATTAAATGATCTATCATACTAGATAAACCTAATTTATTATTTTTGTAACTTCTATAACGTTAAAAAAATCTTCTTTTAAAGATCTGTTTGTTTATCCTATATAAATTCCTTCACAATCATTACCTTTAATTTTATAAATTCCACATAGATTGTTTATTTTTTATTATTAGTTTTGTTTATTAAATACTTTACTATGTGATTATTAGGTTTGTATACTGGTTTAAATATTTCTTTAACGTAAATTTTAGCAAAGTTTTCAATTTTTTTTGCATGTAAATACTTTATGTATTTCACTCTTTTGGGTCTTATTATGTGTTGGTTATAAGATAATTCTTTTCTGATTGTGTTCTGATAATTGTTTTTTATAAATGTTATTATAGTATCACATCCATTTTCAACTGATGTATGTTTTATGATGTTTATTTCATTATTTAATTTTTCTTTGTTATTATGGGTATATCTGACTGATCTAGTATACTGAACATCAGTATATTTTCTATATACTAATGTTTCAATTGTGTTGTCCTTGTTTATTTCGATATTACATCTAAATAATTTAACATTCTATTATTATCTATTTCAAATGTGAATTGCAAATTTTCATTATAAGAATTTGTTTAAAATTATTAGCTGTTCATTGTTTATTATCAGATCATATATAATGAGAATATCATTAACATATTAAAACTTATATGTATAAGTGATGCCAGGTACTAAATTACTCTCAAAATTCTGTAAATATATTTCTGACATAATTACTGGTAGTTGAAATCCTATATGTACATTTTTTTTTTTAATAATATCTGTAATTAATTTCAAAATAGCTTTATTGAAATATATTCCTTCCTATTTTATTAAAGGTATTCATTTAAATTTTACCTTTAATAAATTTTGGATCTTCTTGGTTATTTTTAATTTCTTTTTTATTATTTTTATGGTATGACCTATATAGGTATGCTAGTATACTTGTAAGTTATAACTAAACCGTTGGTGCCTTTATTTACATTAAAGCTACTTCATTTATTACCTAATTTATAATAATTTTTTATACTAAATTTATTAGGTAAATTCACTTTATTCTTAAGAATTTTATCTATAATTTTTGATATAATATAACAGGGGAAAATTTATTGATTAAAGGCCGCATTGAGATGTTTAATTTATGAATTTTTGGTACCCCAGTTAATTTAAGGACAATCGGTTCAAAAGTATATAATCTAAAATGTTATTTTAAACTATTATTATAATTAAAAATTTATCTAAATTTTTTTATTAAACTTTTTTTACTTTTAGAAATTTGTTAAGATGGGTATTAATCTCCTCAAAATTATTATCAACAATGTAATATTTCATAAAGTTATATTTCTTAACTGTCAAGATAACCAGTGAATTTGTTTAATTCGATAAGGAACAATTACATGATAATATCAGCTATAATATCCAGAAAATTATAAATACACAATTTACTAATAAACCATTTATCAATAAACAAGTAAAAAAATTTACCAATTAAAAGAAAAATTAAATACAATCTTTTAATAGTAAAATCATATAGCGTGCTTTTGCTATAAAAATGTTTTACAAAAACAATAACAGTTTAAAAGGTGCACAAAGGAAGTTCCAACAGCATTACAATTTAGGGCATATTCCATCAAAACACGCGATAAAAATGTGTATTAAAAACCTTGAAGAAAGTGGATCAGCTCTGAAAAAGAAGACAACAGGATGACCAAGAAGTGCTCATACTCCACACAATACTAAGGCTGTATGCATTTCAGTCAAAGAGAGCCCACAGCATTCAATTCATAAACAAGCATCTGTGGTATGGTTGTCCCAGCAGTGTTTGGTGTATTCTTCATTTCAATTAAAAATTTCATCCTTACAAGTTATAGATTGTGCAAGAACTGAAGAATGATCACAGATTCAGATTTGATTTCTGTCGAAAAATTATGGCAAATACTAACAAGGACAACAAATTTCTGGACAAACTATGGATGTCCAATGAGGCACACTTCCATCTCATAAGTTACATGAATAAACAGAACTATCATTATTGGGCAGATAGCAACCCTAAAGAAGTTCATGAACGTCCTTTACACAACAGCAAGTTAAAAGTATGGTGTACAGTTTCATCAGATGGGGGTCATTAAACCATACTTTTTTGAAAATGAGAGCAGATAGATTATGACAAATATCACTTCAGATCAGTAGTTCACATGCTGCAATCTTTTGTTACACCCGCATTGAATAATTTTCCACACCAGTATGAAGCCTGGTTTCAACAGGATGGTGCATCACACACAGCAAGGCAACTGATGGCAGCTGTGCAAAAATTATTCAATAACAGTGTCATTTCAAGATTCAATGATATTCCCTGTCCCCCAAGATCATCAGTTTGTCAGTTTGTGATTTTTCTTGTGAGGATATCTTGTGATCTAAAAGAATAAACCAAAGACACTGGGTGAATGAAACGAGCAACTCAAGATGAAATCATGACATCCCAGCTGAGACGTTGCAGTGAGCAATGGGGAAGGGCTCAATGGCAGAATGGCATATTGCACACATAGAGAAGGACACCATCAACTTGAGTAATTTTCAAAAACTGCTCTATTAAATATTTTGATATTTTTATACATATTCTCTTTTTCTGTTTAGCCTTCAGAACTATCGTAAAGTATTACTTCAGAGGATGATATTACTTCAATAAGGATGATATTGTATGTATGTGAATGAAATGTAGTCTTCAGTCTTCAAGGTGTACTACCTTTACTAGGATTTGAACCTTAGAACTCTTGACTTCAGAATCAGCTGATTTACGATGTCGCATTAACCACTAGACCAGCCTGGTTAGCATTTTTATACATGTTATGTCTTTTAATTGCAATGTTAAAGTTTCTGTTAATAAATCTTTTGGTTGTGTTTTTCAAAAATTCCCATTCTTTTGTCACCCTATATAAATGTGATTAATAGAGCAATCAAACACAAAAATAATAAGAAAGAAAAGTTAAATTATGAAATAAATATCATAAAACATATAGCAGTTGAAAACGGATATGATACTACTTTAATTAGTAATATTTATTACGGAAAAAAAAAACCAATCAAAACACAAAAGAGTGAAATACATGAAGTATTTATACAGTAAAGATATCATTGAAACAAACATTGCTGAAATTTACAATAAAGAAATATTTAAACAGGCATACAAACCTAATAACCACATACTAAAATATTTTCAAAAAATTAAAAATAAACAACCAGTTTGTAATTTATAAAATTAAATGTAATGATTGTGATGGAATTTATACTGTAAAAACAAAATATCTTTAAAAGTAGATTTCTTGAACATTATGGAAATTATAAAAAATAATATATTAGTTTTATCTAGTAAGGCAGAAATAAACAATAAACATTCTATTTCTGATAATAAGATATATTTAGAAATATCAGAAATTAATAAAAATAACAAAATTAAATATATTAGGAAAATATTACATATATAAATACAAACAAAATTCCAGTTTAATAAACCATCAGACAGTGTTGGATGGAGACGTTCTTATAAAAACTGCAACAGATTGCAGCATTCTGTTTAAAATGATATGAAAGTTTCATTATTTTAGTATTTTTATTTTACTATGTAATAACAGAATTATTTCAATCATGACTGAGGATTTGGCATCATATGAAAGTACTTTCATGAAAAATCAAGGTAAGATATGTTTTATCTCAATATTCTCTACTAGGTGGTTTATTTAATAGATTTTAAATATATATACATGTTATATTTAATACAAATGCAACATACACTGAAAGTAAAAAAAGAATAAAAAAAATTAAAAATCACACGAAAAAATTTCTAATTTATTGTATAGAAATTTAGTTCTGATGTAATTTATTATAATTTAACTTTACATCAAATTGCTTCAAACCATATACATTTGTTCCATGTGCGCTGTGCAAGCAATAGCAATAACAGACCTCTGAAAAAAAAGGCTGGATTAAAATTTAGCAGAACATCAATAACGACAAGCCGAACTAAAAATGATTTTCATAATAAATCTTCATCATTTTTCAAATATAGTATGATAATTTACAAGATGATCTTAATCTTTTAACCTTACTAGTTAATTTATGATTATAAGTAAAACATAAATGTACTATCTATATATAATTATTAAATACCTATTAAATATGTATTTTTAAATAAAAGATAATACTTTAGATAATTGTTTAGAGTAATGCTAAAATTTGTTTAAAGAACAATGAACTTTTACAAAATATAAATGCTAAGCAAAAATTTAATATAAAGCATTTCAATGCACAAACATCTTCTAATGAAAAGATTTACATTTAATAAAACAAGACCATCACAAAATTCATTGAATAATGTAGTTAAACTGTGTTTCATTATATTGTCTTCACATATCATCACCATAAAGAATATGTCCCATCATAATAAGTGGAGTAAAAAATGGCAAACTGAACAAGAGTTTCAGTTTTTTTACAAAAAAAAAATCTCTTAATTTCCTTATCTACAACATTAATACTACGTATGTTTTTCTACATCCAAACAATAGCTAAAATCATAGTTCGAAAGTAATAACTTTTTGAAAAATAGTATTAACGGATTGTTAAAATCAACAAGAAAAGAAACTAGCACAACAAGAAGAAAAACAGTAAAATGTATGTATGAACACGCACACATGCAAATAACACACATAACGGAACGGAACACAAGGGTGGCGGGAGTTTACGTTTCCTCCCTATAATATTTAAACACACATAATGAGTTTATCTAGCAATATAACTTTTTTTCTCATTTTTTTTGGTTTTTATTTAGAAAATAGAGCTTATTTTAGAAAATATTCATTCCACCTATTAAGGGCATTTGTCAGCAGCAATACACTGCAGTGGTCAATACCACTCCGGTAAGCCATACATCAAACATTCTGATATTATGTATTTTAAAAAATAAATATATTGTTGTTGTAAAAGAATAAATTAGAGATAATATAGAAACAGATTTTGATTACTGATAGTCTAATGCAAAATACATGTAGGAGGTTTGTATTAAATAAACCTATATTACTATAAAGATTCAAGAAAAAGCAGTTTCCATTTTGACGTTTTTTTCATTAGTTGATCCAAAAGAAATAAAAGCCAAACGGAAAAATAGATCAAGAAAGTAAATAATTTTAATATTATATGTATAAGCAAATATTTAAGTAAGACTGATCCACCAATAAGAAAAAAAGAATAAAAATGTTTTTCAGTAAAAACAAAAACCTGATTTTTTTTTCTAAAAATAAATTAAAAGGATGAGCAAACTCAATACATAAGGTACTCCATAAAATAAGAAATAGAATTCATTTTGTTAGTCTCTTTTGACTATAGTCGAACTTGGCAATGTGACACAAAATCCAATAATTAACTGGTCTAACCTGATTTTACAAGTTACTGCTTTCACAAGGTAACACAACTATTTTTTTCTAAAATTTTGAAGATTAATTTTCATAAAAACAGCCAGTACAGTT
Source organism: Zanna intricata (assembly GCA_010016005.3). Taxonomy (NCBI): domain Eukaryota; kingdom Metazoa; phylum Arthropoda; class Insecta; order Hemiptera; family Fulgoridae; genus Zanna; species Zanna intricata. Next base: position 659,500 of record JAAAKQ030000007.1, on the reverse strand, counting down.
TTGATAAAGATTTTAATTATTTTTATATATAACACTTTTGTGAATACAGTAGATCACCTTTAAACTGACACCCACTCAACCAGCTTCCTGGGTTAACCAACTGAACCAATAACTTAATTTTTATAACACAGTACACAAGAGTTAGTAATATAAAAAAGATAAAAGAACAGAATGTAATAATTTAATCAATCATTAAATATTTTTTTTACGTTGAGAAGATTAAACAGCATGTTATATAATGAAGCAATACATTAATTTATATAGTAAAGGATTAAACTGTATACTGGAGATGAAATTTAACTTTAAAAGATATCATCAATGTAATAGATCACCTAATCACCTAATGTAGTAATCTTGTGGATGAAATACACAATCTAGGAAATGAAGAGATTGAAAATAAAGATATGCTAAATAATTTATAGGGGGGCTAGATTGAGAAGATTCCAAAACAAACCACAGATGTGAATAAAATAAATATGCAATGATGGGCTAACAGAAATTCAAAATTGTGTGAAAATTAAACTACAGGTTCAATGATGAGTACAAATCAGATTAATAAAATAGAAAAGAGAAAAAAATCAATGCAGAAATGGAAACTTAAACACATAATACAGAGGAAAAAGGGACTTTTTATGCGTGATGAATTAGGTGGCAAGTAGCAGTAGCCTAATGGAATATAACATAATGTCCTAAAACCTAAAAGATGGGGGAATGTTAGTAAATCAAAGTGATTATGTTGTAAAATAAACAAGTCACAAATTTTTTTTAAAATAAATATAAACAGGAATTTACTAAAATCATTAGATTATTTTTGCTATTAGCAGGTGCTAGTTATCTTAATAAACATTTATATTTATATCTTACTGGTTTAATGTCAGAACACTACAGATTACAAAACTAATTAAATAACTATACTGCTTTGTTATAAACAAAAAGTCAAGAACTGTAATCGAAATGTACTCTTTCAGATTTATTAATACAGTAAAATTATTACAAAAAAAAAAAAATTGTATATACATATTAAATGTAATATAAATTAAACATTGGCCAGATTACTGAAAGTTACTTATTATACTGGTCATTAGTTGGAAATTAACCCTCTGGTTTAACCAACTTTTCAATTTTCATTTAATCATTATTTATCAAAGTTTAGAAAGCATAAACAAACAGCTGTATAATAGTTTTAACTGGGGTGTCTGAAGTAGTGTTCCATTGCTAATGGTACTGTGAAGGCAATAGTATACTGTGAAAGAACATTATAAATAACAAAAAGCAGTCACTTTTAACTAATATTGTTAATTTTGTATCCTTCATTTTTATATTTTATAAGTAGTATTTTTCAGTACTCATTCTTTGTTTACACATACTACAAAAATTATATCTTAACAATCATTATAAACAGGTTTTTTTATACTGCTTCTTAATCACATTTACCTTGGTCAACCAAGATCTAACCACAGATTAGAAGTGCCTTTAAACAGTATTAGCATATATCTATAACAATAAATGTTTACAAAAAAATAACTAAAGAAAATGCAGAAAATTTATACTCAGAAATTCAAGCTTGAGTAGTTAATTTTTAGGGCATGTCTGCCCACATAATACATGAACTTATAACACGAGTCAAACTGGGAGAAAATGAAAATCTTATTATACTTGGAAAACCTTGTAAAAGAATGGAAAAAAAAACTGATAACTTTCAAAGTTGTGTATCAAGAAATATTATATACAATTCCATACACTCCATGAAATATTCAATATTAAAAAAGTTATAAGCAGTTTTAAAAAGAGAATCCCTGGATGCAGATAAATTGCAAAAAAACAGAAAATTCTTAAAATGGGTTTTAAATGAAAGACTTAAAAAAATAGGAAAACATATTGGAAGAAAAACACAATAAAAATTTCATATGAGCAAAATATTTAAAACTAATGTAAATTTACGTATGAAAAATTATGCTAATTATTATTTTAAATAAGTAATACACCCACTCAACAGTTATAAAAACTGTTGCACTAATGACTCAATAATGGTTACAAAAAAACCTATTTCCAAAACTGATATTTTTGCACACTAACAAAGCTGCAAGTGACTTTCAGAATATATTTTTGATTTTTAAATTGGACCAGAAACATGGAGAAAAGCAGAAAAATATGAATACAGAATTTAAAAAAAAAAAATGATTAAAAACAAAGTTAATATCAAACCTTCCACCATCATTCAGCTTTAATAATTAACAATACTCACTGTAACATAAAATTGGACAAGGCACCAAATTCAAATCCAAGATTATTAGAAAGGCTTTAAAGCAGGAATATTCCACATTCAGCAGTATGTTAAAAACTGATGCTGTAGGAATTATATAATTAAATAAGCCCTCCGATGAGAAGTACTATTTAGACATGACATTGAAGGATTCAGTCGCAGTGTATTAAAATTGCAACTGAAGCACTCTGAACACCAGACTGATCTGATCTGGGTAAAAATAAGTAAAAGTAGATGACGTTATGTCAGCAAGAATATTACAAGAGAAGTTAGAAATATTTTCTGAACTGCTAACTGAAAATGAAAGCAATGCTACAAATATGCCTTAAAATAGAACAGAATTATCATCAAATAGACAGAGTTGCCAATATGTAAACTGCCGGCCTCCGTGGCCGAGTGGTAGCGTCTCGGTCTTTCATTCCAGAGGTTCCGGGTTCGAATCCCGGTCAGGCATGGCATTTTTCACACACGCTACAATTCATTCATCTCATCCTCT
>JAAAKQ030000007.1:644405-655746 GCA_010016005.3 Zanna intricata | reverse complement strand
GTGAAATCAGACTCCATATTTGGATTCAGCAATGAAAATACTTTGAAAATAACATAAAAGCATCAAAACATAAAAAAAGTTGCAGAGTGGTGGAATGAGAGATCATTCCCAAAAATGGCATAATATTCTTGCCATAATAACATGTTAGGCTTACTAAGGAAAGTGGCAAATGAAGTAGTTTCCTGACGACTTCTTCTCTAAGCCAAATACACTGTTACACCTCAGCATGCCAAGCCTACTGAAGTCTATGTGATATTTAGCCTTAAAACTCTGTTCACTGCCAGGACTGGCTGTATAATAAATGTAATTATTGTAAGAAAAGCAACTCTGAGTAGTGCAATTTGTAATTAAGCTTCTTTATTGTAGTCATATAAAAACTGTGACAGTGTAAAGCAATATATTAATGTGCAAGTTGCTATAGGAAACAATGAATACATAATGCCTCTGCTCATTAGTGAAACCAAGTGGACATCAGCATCTTTAATTAGTAATCCATACGGTAGTATACACATAGTATATCCCTTGGTTCCTTAGTTTTTAAATCATTTAGCTTTGGTTGTTAATTAAGTGGATATGGGTATTAATCACAATTGTTATTAATAATATTTTGTTATATTAGTAACAAAATGAAAATAATTTACAATACTTGTTTCCAATTTGTCTTCTGTAGTGATATTTTTAAAGAAACTGAAGCCAGCAGCATTCTCTGTGGACAGGCACCCAGTTAACTGAAAGCATCTATTACCATTTCATTGTAATGAGTCTCTCTCTTTTTCTGTTTTGCCTCCGGAACTACCCTAAGGTATTACTTATGAGGATGATATGTCTGAATGTGAATGAAGTGCAGTCTTATACAATCTCAGATTAACTACTCCTGAGAAGTGTAATTAATTGAAACCCAACCAACAAAGAACACTGGTATGCATGATCTAGTATTCAAATCTGTATAAAAGTAACTACATTTACTAGGATTTAAACTTTTCAACTCTCGACTTCAAAATCAGGTGATTTGCAACATCATGTTAACTATTAGACCAGCCCAGTGGGCAAATTGTACTGAGTCTATCTTACTTTGATTTTTACATGAAACATAACTTTCAAAATATAATTGGTTTTCTTATTCTGAATTTATTCTTCAACTATCTAAATATGTTTATACTATTCTGACGTTTATTAGAAAATATGATATAATTATCAAAATAACCTATTAGTGACTTTATTTTAATAATTGTGTTTAATTTACATGGTACTTACTAGTACTCACAAGTATTTATAGAGTAGTACATCTGCTACCCCTGTAATGAATTGAGTCAAGTATTCATTTATTATTTATTTAAATACTGTTATGAACTTCTGTTACAAACACAATATAACATTAGTTATGTAACCTTAGTTATTCTTAGTTAAAGTAATGTGCATTTCATTTCCATGGTTGTTGTATAGAATATAAATATTATAACCTGAGGATGTACTAAGGATGTCTTAATCTGTTTCCAGATGAAGACTTTAGAATGTTCTAGGAACTACAAGTATCAAATCCCATGGAATATTTTATATATACACCATAGATATGCCATTGGGATAAAGGATTTGATTATTTTATAACCAAAGGATGTCTTCATATCATGGGACTTGTCAGAGATCGTCCCCAGATATCAGATATATTAGCTAGAACATTCATATGCTATTCTGAGGATGTTATTGTATTGTAAACTGTAATAACTAGTATATTCTGTATATTGCAATAGGATTACTATAATAACTGTAACTTTTGCTTAATGAACAAATATGTCTTCCCCTAATGTCATTTTTACTATTGTTCAACTCTCATTACTCAGAACCAAGTGAAAATTATCTGTTCAGCAAGAAATAAATAGCTCTGAATAAGCAACTCATTTTATTTGTTAAAAAAATTTCCTTAGAAAATTAAATTAGCAGAGCTAAACATAAGAATGAGTATAGCAGAGCTGTTCTAGCAAGGTGATTTTTCCTCTACTTCAGGTCGTATATCTCACTCGCCTCTGCAAGTACCTTGCTATAACTGCTCAGGATACACTAAAGGTATAACAAATGGATTTGATTAAAGTAACTTGTACTAAGCTATTTTCCTTCTATAACACTTTCTTTCACTATTTACCTAAACAGCTATGCTCCCACGTGCAGAAAAAAAAAAGATTATTTTCACATTAGGTTAACATACATACCTTAACTATGTGTATTACAACTGAAAGATATTTTCTTAAAAACATAATATTTATATGTATGTGTGTATAATAATAATAAACACTCTCTCTTTAAAATTACTCTTTTCTGTTTGTAGTTAAAAAACAAGTTGAGAAATAGGTTTTGCAACATATAACATATAAACCTTGTTCTTTTCTATATTATTCTTAACAGTTTAATTTCTTTGAAGAAATGATTTATGAATTACAGCAAATTATGCTTAAAATCAACAGAATTTTCTTACCTGTTTTTACTCGTATAGTAGTGCAATTTCAACATAACTTTATTAATAACTTATATAAATAATTAAACTAATTTGTACAGCTAATACTATGAAATTAGTAAAATTAAGTAATCAAAAAATATTTAACATTTTGTTAAAATTAAGAAAACATACAAAAAAAAAACATCTTTAGCCTATTTCTTATAATGTTAACATAGACCTTAATTTTGCTGAACATCATTAAACAATACCATTGCCTCAACACCTAAATGGAATTAAATTTCAATAAACTTTTTTTCTCAAATAGGTCGCAATGTAAGAATTTCTGTAAAATAGTTTAAATATGGAAATTTCGTAAAAGTATTTTATGTCTTTTTTATCTGTTATTTAATGCCATTTAAATTGTACATGTTTACTACAATAAGCTGAGTTAATGACATTAAAAATAAATAAATAAAAGACTTGCAATTACAGCACATTTAAAAGAAAAAACAGACTAGTTTTAACCTATTATTTGTCATTATAAATGTTTACTTATACTCAAATAGTAATCAACTTAATACAAGCAGACACTAATAATGCCCAACACTGAGTCCTACAGTGGCAAGTTATCTATTTTTGTTATTTATTGATATCTAATATGTTTTTCCTTTCTTTTAATTTAACTTTTGTAGCACCTAACCTAAATTTGACTGACCTGTATACAGCTATGTGCATTAAAAAGGAGTTACAACCATGAATTGAAATTCATCATAAACAGTTCACAAGACAAGATTCATTAACATTCTTATAAGTAACTTAAATAAAATTTATAAAAAAAAAAACATAACTATAGAAATTTATCATAACATAACATTATGTTTTTGAAAATAAAATGTAATATATACAAGTGAAATGATTACAAAGAAATATTTTCTTTGACATTTAAATAATATTATTCATAAAAATATTTAAAGGATATGTTTTAAAACCCTTTTAATATATAAACAAATTTATTTAAATGTTTGTAACAAATCAAGCAATTAAAGAATTCTTGTTTAATAAATTTAATTAAATATTAAAAAATAATCAGTGCATTTATCCTTCAACAACATTTAAATTTATAAAAACTTACATTTAATAATTGGAGTGGTTTAAATTTACAACATACCGTAGCATCTGAGAATTTGGTAAAAATTGTAATTAAGTATATAATTGATGCAATCTTTACAGACATATTTACAAAATAAAAAGAGATTAAATAATGAAAAATCAAAATATTGGAAACTTAAACTCTGTAAAAAATTATTTTTAATGACCACAATTTAAATATATCTCTATATGTCATTATAAAAGAGGCAATAATAATATTTTATCTTAAAAATCATATTACATAAACATATATTTTGAATAATAATCATAAGATTGCTATCAAAAATACGATAATAGATAAAATTATTTAAGATAGTTACATTTTTTCAATTAGTCTGATTCCGCAGTAAATATATATTTTAATTTTATCACAATTCTTTTTTAGTTAATGGTTTATGTAAATTTTTATTTCATTTTCAGCACTAATTTTTTCAACTAAATTTAACTGTTAATATTAATTTTAATCAGCAGTGAATAACAAATATCATGATTACTGAAATTAGAAGTAATTATCAAATATGTTTTATGTACATGACAATACAAATTTTAAACTTCTTTCAACACAATATCAGATTGATACAATAATAACTGATATAGAATATCTGATTGATATAATTTTGCTAAGCTACTTTAACAATAATGGGAGCACCAGTAGTCAAACTGTTGTTGAATCCCTACTGGATTCAACAACAGTTTGGGATCATGGAAACTACAGACAATCAAGATAAAAAAAAAACGTTCTTCAGGAAGATATTTATTTGAGAACAGTAAAAACAAATATCACATTAAAATAGATTAGATCACATTAAAATCACATTAAAAATACATTTTTAAAATGTGATCTCCCTTATCCAGAGTTAAATGCTTGGATGAAAACTAATTGTATCAAAAAAAATCTTGTTAAAGACTATAAATTTACTGAATTTATTCTTAAACTTTACCATTATAAACTTTACCTTGATTTTGTGATCTAATGAAAAATAGAAACATTTTTTTCTTTAAAAATTTTCCAAATGTATAAAATTGATATTAAAAAATTATATACTATAAAAAATGAAAGCAATTTTTTTTTTAACTAAGTAATAGTAGTTAAAAAAAAAATTAAAAGTAATAGAAGAGGATGCTCAGGATAAATGCAGGGGGGGCATCTTTTCCATTATTTTTCATTTAATTGTTAAAAAAATATATCCTTAGATTAAATTCAATATATTGAACCCATAATTATGTTTCTTTGCTCGACATTCAAACCTTCATCAGATGAAAGTAAGTTTTACTAAATTATAGAAACTAATAAAAATGTACAGCTTTCCAAAATGAAAATGTAATGGTATCTGATTGTCGTCTTCTCAACACATTGCTTGAAAAATTAAGCCAAGAATTTTTTTTTTTTATTTTCAATTGGTATGTTGGTTTGAAACATATTAGCTTTTTAGACAATCAATTTTCCTCTTCAGTTCAATATAATTCACAATAGTGAAATTATGCAGTATTTGTCCAGATATATTAATAATACTGTTAAATTGTCAAAAAAGAAATAAAATTTTATGGTAGTAAGGTTCAATTCTCATTTTTGTTAATTATAAAAAGATCATCAAAATATGATTGATTTGACCACGGTATGACAGTTAATTCAAATTCACTTCTGAATACACATTCCACTAACAGCTAAAAACCATTATACATCTTAGTAAATGTAAATAAATTTCCTAATTGATCACCGAGTTACAATTATTTCTAAGTTCCTTTGCTTATCCTCTGCCCTTTGTTAAGTGTTAGATTAAATTCAATTTATTATCTGCAAGTAGTTTTTTTTTTTATTTTCCATAATCTGCAACAAGTTATTTTTCATTGATGTTTGATCATTTCTGTTTGTAGTTTCATCTCTCTTTTCAGATTTTGAATTAAATATCTATTTCAGAATGGACAATAATAATTTCCTTTTATGGAAACATTTTAACAGGTTTTTTGAAAGTGAAAATGAGCTAATGAGAGATCAGAATTTAGACAAAAATATTTATGCATTAATAAAAAAATTTAGATGCAAAGAATTCTGGTAGTGGGGATAACAATGTGTCAATAAAAAAAATTATAAAGAGATATTTATGAAAATTTGTTAATAAAGAAAAGGAAATTTAAATAGCTGAAAGAAGAATCAGAATATTATGGTCAAACTGCAATCCATAATACATTACGAACTGGTAACAAACGATAATTATGGTAATCAATATATTTATCAATAATTCCTATACAAATACTTTCAATGAAGGAATATTAGTTCAATTTTGTGGAAAATGTAAATTTTAGAATATTAATGTAAGCTAAAATGTGAATAATAAATAAATACCGATTAAAATTGATTTGCAATAATAAAACCATATAAAAAATTATGAAATGACATTAAAATGACCAGTCAAATAAAATAAATGTTATTTCAAGATGTATGAAACTGACATCACCTCAATATTAATGTTAGTACATATGAACATCATAAACTGAAGGTTAACAAAAAAATGTGTGAGAATTTTTAACAACACAGTAAATAATAAAATATGAGAGAACTGTATTAAATCATGATCATCTTACAGGTATAAAATTTATATCCACAGCACTAGGATTACTAATGTCCCAGTCAACTTTTGGTATGTTTCATTATACACCTGTGTTTTGTCACAATTTGACTCAAAAAGCAAAGCTCTTTCAGCACTGAACTTTTCATAATTAGAGTGACTAATAACCTACTTCTTTTATAATTCTTTCAGTAAACATACTAAAAAAAAATCACAAAAGAGTGTACCCCTGCTTCAAAAGATTTTTTATTCTCTTTCTTCATGCTCTGTTCTCTTTGTAACCATTCTATGTTTTCTGCATTTTCTTCAAAAAATTCTAAAACTCTCTTCTCTAAAGTTACTTTGACCTTTGACATTTACTTTGTGACCTTCTTATTTCTAAACTTTGTCAAATGCCTTTTGTTAACATTGTCCTCATCAGCGTCATACTTTTTTGGTCATACTAAATATTTTTCTTAGAGAGCCCAAGTTTTATCTTTTTCTGGAAAAATCACAACTCTACTCTGTCTGCTACGACCTAGACTAAGCTATATGGCTGATTCAATTATTATGTCTCAGGTATGTTTCATTCTTTGAAGCTGTTATTGTCTGAAGCTCTTCTATTTACTGCAGTGTAAATAAAAAAATGGACTCTTTCATTTCAATGAACTACTACCTAATTCTCTTGCTTATATTCATTGTTGTATCATGTGGTTAATTAAACATGAAATTAAATAAACTAATGAAGAGACTCATGTTGACCGCAAATAAGAAATTTTTAGTTGGGTTTATTTTTACTGTTCCACTAGAAATGTACACTACATTTCTTATTTATAATGTAATAGTAAATTACTAAGATTTTGACTATGTTATGTGAACATCAAGTTACGAGGAATATCATAATACTTCTAATAAAACAAAAAAAAAAGGGGGAGCAGATTAAACAATTTAAATTTTTTTTCACATCATTAATTGTTTCAACATCATTACTGCTCAAGATGTCATGCTGGAGCAGACAGTGAACTGAAAGTTGAAAAGTTACAACTGAAATTCAACAGGTAGAAAAAAGTAATGTTTTCTTATGTAACATTGCAGATAATATTTTTGTTATAAATAGTGATATTCATCATTATAGTGGAAAATAGTAAAGTAATATAAACAAAAAAAAAGGAAGGATAAAAAAGAAAAAGGCTTTAAAAGTTATTAGGAGGGTTTGGAATAGACAAATCCTTCCTGTTGAACTGTAATTTTTTCTGTTACACATTGCAGATAAGTGGATAAGATAACTAGGTTACAGGAGATGACAAATCACCTGACGCCTGCACAGTGTCTTGGATTGTGTTCATCTCCAGTCTCTTCTATTTCCACCTTTACTTTTAATATTTTCTGGCCTCTCTTCTTTACAACTTTTAATGATCTTTCCAGCACTATTTTGATTAATTCTTTTTCTATCACAATACGTCCCGGCCAGTTAGGCTTCCTTATTTTGAATCATTCTGATTAAGCGTCTATTCTCTATCAATTTCCTCATTGCTTCTTCATTTTTCACTCTGCTTATTGTTTAATTTTTTCCAATCTTCTCCATATGGACATTTAAAATGCCTCTAGCTTACATGTTCCCTTTTTCTCAGTGTCTTCGCTTGACACCCACATAGAAGGAAATTTTCATAACATGTAAATCTTCATAAAACACTTTTTCAAGTTTTCTTTAAAAAAAATGACTGTTAAAACACTTCTTTAGTCTATTCTGGTTTTTGTTAAACTTTTACTTTTTCAATCTTCCATTAGCATTGTACATGTTCTGTTTTAGTTGTTTAATTCTACTTCCTTTTGAATAGTCATTTACTAGTTTATTGCTTCCTGCCCTCATTAGTTTTATTTTTTTAACTTTCATTTTCATTCTATATTCTGACATAATGTTTTCTAAGTTTGAAATCATTTTTTGAATATTCTGCACTACAGCGCCTAGAATTACTATGTCATCTGTAAACCTTATATAATTTATTTTTCTTCCTCCTGTGCTGATCTCATCAACCTCTTCTTGTGCATTTTTTCTCAAATCTTCAACATTCAAATAAAACAAGGTTGAAAGTAAGCAGCTCTTGCCTCACTTCTATTTCTAGGCTAAATTACTCAGTTTGTGTGCCCCCTCTTTTCATAACTTTTGAAATTCTGATACAATTCTTTACAAACTATTATTTAGCCTTTTAATGCTTCCATCAGTTTACCCCATGTGATATGACTGAATACTTTTTCCATATCTATAAAAATGCTTATTCCTTCTTCTCTTTCGATATACTTCTCATTCATAGTTTTACTAGTCTACTTGCATGGCTTGTGCCTCTTCTCTTCCTGAGTCCATGTTTTTCTTCTTTAACCACTTTCTATATTTTTTTTTATTCAGTCTTTACATTTTTCAAAACAATGTTTGCTAAATGCAAATTAGGTACAAGGATGAACAATATGGTTGTAATTAAATAGAAAGGGGACAGACAGTATTTCACGTAAATGAAAAATGTAACTTAAATTACTAAATGAAAATATAAAGATGCATCAATTGTCATCAATTTGTGATCTAAAAATTTTACAATCAGCTGTTATGAAAAGTCAAGGTAACAAACTAAGATGCACAAATTTATGAAGATTTAAGGAATAGGAGGACCAGCTGTCTAAGATGTACAAACTAAATCTAACAATTGATACATTGTCAGATAAAGATTTATATAATTTTCAAATATCCACATTGTTGTTTGATTAATAATCATTCATAAGCAAGGATCATGTCCAAAAGGACTTTAGAAACTACTGCAAAGGAAAAGTTAATAAAAAAATTAAATAAGTAAAAAAATGTTGATATATGTATGATATGAGTCATATGAAGCTATGTTATTTTTTTTTAGTTTTTATCAGCATGAAAAATGTCAATAATTTAATTTTTATATAATGGAAGTCTGTTGGATATCAGTTTTGTTGAACTGAAGCCTACATGCAAGAATTGTTTCTTTCGGGAGTATATCTGTAGCTTGTTACATATCTGGATTGTCAGGCCAGAATGTATAGTTAATTAGGAGCGAACAACAATATAGAAATGAGTTTGTCTGCGATCTACTACTTTCATCGAGTTAATGCCTAAAATTTCTGATCAAAACCAACACCTCTGTGAATTGACTGTCACCTTTTGGTACTGTTCTTTTTCTTACCTTCATCTTTATATGGAACCAACATGGGAATTGAATTAGTCACTAGTCTGGCTCCATTTGTGATGTTATGAGCCATCTTCTAGTAGCCAGCTTTTTATTGGAACCAGCAGGATGGCAACTATACCTAAGGGTCTGTCTAGGGATTCTGTATCTACCTGGAACTACCACAACAAAAGTACAAACTAGTTGCTAAGGTATGTATCAGGTAAGTAAATTTAGGTTCTCTATTCTTCCTAAAATATAACAATCTGTAATCTTGGGTGTTAAAAAAACAGTTTACAAAATTTTTACTGTACTTCATTAATCCTTGATCCCCTCTCTGACATTATTACAAATGATAAGATTTATCTGTTTATTCAAATTTTCAAGAATTATGAATAAAGTTCAGGATTCGGGGTAATTTAATCTGAATCTTCTTCAATGCACTTCTAATCTTTTACAAAGGGTAAAATTTTACACTTTTAAATTCAGTTTCTTTAAAAAAAAAAATTCTACTTATAATAAATTATATAATATATATAATGAACCAAATTAAATATATTTTAACAATGTTTTTTTATTTTTTATTTATTTATTACTATTATTATTATTATTATAACGTAGATTGTAATAAAATTAAAAAACACAATTTTTATAACATATGTTTTTAAACTTTGTTGATAAATGGGCTAAACAATAAAGAGAGCAACTCCATGACAGTGTATTGCAAGTTATACTGTCGACGGATAGCTCTCTTGACAGTCAGGCCCATCCGATGATGCTTGATAATGAAATATTCTGGCAGATCTTGATCTTCAATCTTTTCTTTTTACATTTATATTCAATTCTTCATATTTTGTTGTGTGACATCTATAACATAAAATGTTATTAGTCCTTATTTCTACCGATTAAAACTCTATGATTAAAATTACACATCGATAAAATTAGAATTAAGTTAAGGTTTTATTCCTTAATAAAATATGATAGATTTGTAAAAGTATTGGTGAGATATATCATTTCTTCTGGTGATTCTCCTTTTCCAATGGCGACAGGAAAATCATTAGGGATGCTGAATGATGAATAGTCTTTAATTAATAATATCTAATTTATAAAAATTAATGTAAATATATATAAGGGAAGAAAGAAATTTAACAATAAAAATCATTAAGTAATTATTTTGTTAAATAATTATCAAAATAACTTGTATTATAATAAATAATAACACATCATGGTGAAAATGGAATTATATCTAATTTTGAGAAATAGTTTTCTTAATTTTAATGGTTATTTATCTTAGAAATTTAGAAAATTATTCCAAGAGGATAAACATATCCTCACTACTTTTTTACATCACCCCAGTATTTTTTACACGACTGCCCAAAAAGGAATGATATTTAGGGTGTATGTATGTATGTTTGTTCCACTGTAGCAGCTAAATGGCTGAATCGATTTAGATGTATGACCCCCACATTGGAATTCTTACATTCCAGGGGTGTAATAGGTTATATAATATGTGTGTATATATATTTAAGTAAATTTTTAAAAAACTTGAAAAAACCTATATGATAAATCAGTCATCTTTGAATAATTTACATCTCAATGCTTCATTCTGAACTATGTCATTTACTTCAAATGTCTTACAAGTGTTTTTTTTCACGAATGCCCAAGAAGAAGTGTAATGCATTTAGATGTATGTATGTATGTATGTATGTTTATTCCACTGTAGTAGCTCAACGGCTGAACCGATTTAGATGTATGACTCCATATTGGAATCCTTATGTTACCAGTAGTATATATATCTTATATATAAATAAAATCCTATATACGAGGGTCGTCCACAAAGTAACCGCCGTTTACGCGTAGCGGGATAAGTAGTTGGGGTAGTGCCGCCATTCTGACATCAGTGTGAGCAGCGGCTCATATGCTTCTAACTGTGCAAGGTGAAGTATCGTTCGATCATGTGTTCTCAAGTTATAACCTAAAAACATGAGTGCGGCAATAGAAAATCCTGCCAAATGTGAAGTGCGTAGTGTAATAAG
>JAAAKQ030000007.1:582267-593502 GCA_010016005.3 Zanna intricata | reverse complement strand
TAACGAAGTCTTTGTTGTTCATTCTTATGGTTACAAACATGAATAGTTACTGTTTTTTCCAAATTTAAAACTATTATCTGTCAAGTCTTTTTTGTTAGTATAAATTTAAATTCATTTTACAGTTTTTCATTCTTACCAGAGTATTTTTATTTTAATTAATTTTCTAATTATCCTCGCACGGCTAGTAGTTAGCCAGAGCGCTAACAATGGGGAATCATGGTTAAACCTTGATAGAACCAGTGTCGCAAAACACGCAATAAATTATAAAAAAAATGAATAATTTTACCAGCGCGTATATCCATATTAACATATATGTTTTTTTATAATTTTTGACATAATAATATAGATCAAACATGTGGAAATAGTAAATAAATAAAATATTAAAAAAAAATAAACATTAAAAAATTATTCCAGCATATTTTATCTGTAAAATAGACAAAGGTGCTGAAAATTAATTATTTTTTTTTTTATTAGTGTTATTTGCACATCGACAGAGTAATTTTATTTCTATAAAACAAGAGTTTTAATTAATTTTAAATAAACTGGTTGAAAAACTTTTAAATGGATCAGTGATTTATTAAAAATGACAACAGAAGAATAATAAGGAACTTTCCGATACAATAAAGTATTGTGCAGTCACACGAAAAAATCTTCTGTTGTCTGATTTGATAAAAGAGGATGTTTTTATTATTTTAGGAGTTAACCCTTTTTTTTTTTTAAAGCAAAGTACGTTTGAAAATATAAGCACGTAGATAAATTAAAATTTTTTATTTACTAACTATCGATACTATTTTAACATCCATGAGCAACAATTAAAAAAAAAAAAAAACGATCTGACAGCCATTCTTGTATATTGAAAATTCCGTCTGAATTTTTGAAAAAGCCTCATGAAAACTTAATTTCAAAATAAAATATAGCTCTACTTTTATAAATATTGTATTATATTAGCAGTAAATTTAACAATTTGACAGTTTATATATATTTAACAAAACCGGTATAGCGGGCCTGAGTAACGGATTCCTACCAATTATTATGAAAGTAGTAGAAAATATAATAATTGGAAGAATCCAGAAAGGGACTAAAAGGAACCCTTTTAGTAAAGATAACAGGTCCGTTTAACAATCGTATTTTTTTTTTATACTGCCCGCTGACACGCAACGAACAGATGGTTGTACCATTGGAAGAGACCAGATTTGGAATTTCATAAAAATGCATGCGAACGAAAAGCTCGGTCCGATTGTTCTTACGTTTCGAGTTGAGTCCGGTCCGGTAGGTAAAGGAGGTAGAAGTATAAAATACTCGTACCTCTGGGAAGACCAACTAAAGTTAAGTTCCGTGAGGGACGGCTGCGAGACGAGACGTTACGACATCAGTCCAGTGAGAGAGTTCTGCAAGAAGAAAGAGTGAGAAATTACGTCGTTAGTTCTGTGACGTGTGAGTCTGCGAGACTTTACGACGTCAGTCCAGCAAGAAGAGGCTGCGAGACGAGAGTGCAAGATGTCAAACAGCGAGAGCATTCTGCGGGGACAAATGAAGGAGTGAATATCCAGTTTGAATTGAGTTCGATACGAATTAAGATGACGCCACAAGTAATTCCAGAAAAGCACGAAATATATGGCGAGTTACTGTAAAACTATAAGTGAAAGGGATAACGTACTAAATTTCATTCATAAACTGTTAGAGTAGAATTGTAAACAACAAAGGTGTTTACTGTTCAGAACTTGTCTGATCTAGTACAATTATTTGTTAATTCAAGACTAGTAGTTAAAAGGTTAAGACTAGCGGGTATGTTACATCTTTTCTTAATGAGTCTGAATTCTGGTTGCTGTTTATCTGCCTGAAATATATCCTGATGAATAATTTAAATTCTGTCTTGTATAAAATCTCTGCTTATTAATACTGACATTTGTTATTACTGTTTGATGTGTGACATGATGTTTACCGTTTTGATTATGTCATGTATTTTGTTATGTTTTTACGTTATGTTAACTGTGTTGATTATGTTACGTTTGTATGTAATCTCTCCTCATTATTATGATTGACATTTATGATTATTGTCTGTTATTATAATTGCTATTGGCATTTATGACTGTTTGATGTGTATTATGATGATTTACTGTGATTATGTTATGTTTTTATGTCATGTATTAATTGATTTGTTTTTTATTGATATATAATACTGTTACTGTTTACTAATTATTATTATTATCCTGATTATTATTGTGGTTGTAATTACTATTCTTACTATCTGGTGGCTTACTATTTTTCATTAACTGTTTTCTTATTGTCACTTATTATTATTATTATCACTATTGTCATTAATATTGATTTTTCTTGTTTAATTATGTTTATAAACCAATAAAGTGTAATTATATAAATATTCTAAATTTTCAATCTCCCAATATCCTGATCGAGCCGATAACACGCGGCAATATATATATATATATATATATATGAAGTATGTACACCTGTATATAGACAGACACATATGTATATATATATATATATATATATATATATACAGGTGTGTCATGAAGTTCTGCCGGGAGTTTCATAACCAGTGGCGGATTTATGTAGAAGCAAAAGAAGCAATTGCTTGGGGCCCCGCTTGGATAAGGGCCCCCGGCACTGGAGTTGTTTTTTTTCTTCTTTTTTTTTCATTAACATTTCAATTTTAAGTTCCTTAAGAAATTTTAATTAAACTGTAAATATTTATGTGTGTAATGTGTAAATATATCTATTAATGAAATTAACACTGTCTTCATTTTATATTAAAAAAAAAAAAAAATATGGGGGGCCGAAAAATGTGAGTTGCTTGGGGCCCCTTCAGAGGTAAATCCGGCACTGTTCATAACGTATACTACTTGTGAAAATAATTGAAAAAGTTCATATAAACATCTGCATTAAAATGCTTCGTTTGATGTGATATAAGCTATATTATGAATTTTAGTATTTTAAGACGGCAGCTGCCTTGTAATTCAAAGTTCAGCCAGTAATAGAGCTAGGTATTCCTATTTTACAAATTTTTCGACAAAAATTAAGGTTAAAACATTACCTGTAACGGCTTTAAATGGAGTATTAAAATATAAAAAGAGCTTGTAAGTTTTCCTTAACATGTTGCTCTTGGCCGTTAAATCTCAGACAAATATCGTAGGATGATTAGACAGATAAAGAATACAACAATTTTTAAATAAGTGGCTTTTTTATGGTAAATATTTTACATAGATCAGTTAACTATTTAGTCATTTGCTCCAAATTCATACTTTAAAGCTTCCCCGTACTCCGCTTATAACAATCCACGTAACATCCTGCGTTGAATTTGTAAGTTTAAATTTAAAACTGAGGTCAGGTTGATCTTCACGTCGTTCTATTTTCTACAGCTAAATAAAGTCAAAGTAGCTTCAGTAAGATGTATTAAGCCGAGTTTATAACGGTTACTAGCCAATTTTTTTTTTTTTTTTTTTTTTTTTTTTTTTAAGGAATACTTCTCGTTATAATTGATGAAGTAGCCAAACTTGATTATTTACGTAAAATCTGATATACATAGAATCTTATATCTAATTCAATTATATTCTCTAAAGTACATCAATTGATGATTTTCAGGAAGTAGCACTGTTTGAGGAACGTTTTTCGTATGTATAAATGATAAAAAAATCGAGGGAAATTGGTTAATATATTTATGTTTAATTTTTTGATATTTTACAAACAAAAAAATTGTATAAAAATGGCTAAATTGTAAAATTTACATTTATTTGATATTGTACTATAATACTACTGCTATTATGACTTAAGTACGCAAATAAACAAAAACAAAAGAAATTAAAAAAAAAGAAATAAAATTTGAGCTAAAAATTAAAGAAAATAAAAAACAATGTAAAAATTATATTTATTTGGTTTGTGTGGCAATTTGTGATGTTAAAATATTTATGTCTATTAAATAAAGTGTACGGTGATATTCAGTTGTAGTTTTGATAGTGAATTAGATTTAATGATTGCTTGTTATAGTGACAGTTTATGGCTTTTGGTTGTTATAAACTCTACTGCAAACTCTTTGTAAACCATTCCCTTTTCCACTGTACGCGGTTTTATGACCCGATGTGAGATTTATAATTCTTTTTCTAGTTGTTCCTCGCTTCAGAATAGAATTGTGATATTTTTGTCAGTTTACTAACTGTACGGAAACCACCCAGTGAAAACACAGGTCGTTATTATATAGTAAAGTCATAGAATTATTAAAATAATTTTACTGAAAGACAAGTATAAAACGTTATTAAAACTTCGTAACTCGTATAATAATTATGCTCGTAACTCGGTCGTAATATGTATTTATATTTTATTTTTGTTTTTTTTTTTCCATTTTTAATGAATATCTATAAATTCTGTTATATTCAAGTCTTCGATCCTCAGCGAGCATAGTGGAGGCGAACGTATTTTACAAAAATAATTGCAATAATGTTTTCATAAAAGCACTTCTCGATTTAAAAAAATTTATTAATTAAAGTTTTGTTTATTTAAAAAAGAACTCTACGCTTTATAACCTAAAAAAAAAACAAACATAAGGAGAATTCTCAGGCAATTGAGTGAAGAGACTTATGTGAATGAATTATAGATGCTTGGACAATTTTTACGCAAACACATGATTTTTCTTCAAAGTTGCCGGTCGTATCAATTAAACGAAGATATACTTTTGGCTATCATAATTTTCATGAAATATTTTGAAGAACAATGTCAAATTTTGTTACATAATTATCCAGACCGATAGGATCACTGGTAATTTCGTAATTTTTTTTTCGAGTGATATCAGATAAACAATCGATGAGTTGATGAAACAATTCCGCGAACTTCTTTGAACTGTCTTCTTTAAATTTTCTGTTTATTACAACGGCTTAGCGGCGTTCTAATCAACATCGCTTTCAAAACAGGATCTATGCAATAAAGTAAAGGAGCCTGGGTTTTTAATATATTTTCTAATTTATAATATCCGAAAATTTTAAAATTAGAAACGATACTTCACTGTCGATAACTTCTTGAAAAACTATGAAAGTAAATCAGTGCGATCGCCCAGGTTTTAATTTTCTCACAACGGTACCAATAACTGTGGTTTATAGCCGCAAATGCAGATATAGTTTTATTTTTTTGGACGGTATTAATCATCGTTTATGAAATGTAATTTGAGCTCTAATAATAATAATAATAATAATTAGTATTATTTTTATCATATATTGTTGTCGTTTCAATGTTATACTGGTATAAATTATCTCCTGATAAATGATGGTTATAACTTAACAAATACTTGAAGAACTCTTTACAAAATTACAAAATTAAAGTTTTTCTTCATATTCCAGAACAATGTATAACTGGTACACGTATACCCGGCTTCGTACTTATATCTGTAGCGCATCCATATCGTTACAACCTGATTATATACGAATCGTCGATACGGTCGTATCATCCATCGGTATCGTTACGATTATGTTGAACGAATATATTAGAAACAGGTTTATTTACGTTATGTAACCGGTCACGTATCATAACTTGTAACGGGAAGTGCGGATCCGGCTTAATGTTTGGTTACGAACTGAAATACTCTCAGAATATAAATTATTTATACAAAGCGGTACATTTCATTTCGGTACAGTATATATGTTAGTATTTATTTAACCGGGAACATCGCGCAGCGTTCACCTTGAATATTTTCTTTGATAACCGAGTGAAATTTTGACGCGTTAGAACAAATTTACATTTAAGTTGATAAAACGAAAACAAAACAAAAATTATAGGTACAGTTAAGTCGACAAAACAGTTTGTGTATAATTTTCGTAAACAAAATGTTCTTGTATTATCCTGCTCGTTTATCAAACGTACGTTACATTCATTTAAGTGAAATAACGAAGTATTTTACGTCTCTTATTATCTTTTCTTTATTATTAAAAAAATTTAACACCTTTGAAAATCTTAACGTAAATAATTTTTTCGTTTTTAAAATGGAAGTTTTAACAATTCGTCTACGTTTATACTGTTTACGCGTAATTGAACGCACGTGATACTTTTAAGTCGACAGTAACTTCTGTCTTTAGTCATTCATTGTTTATATTAATGAAAGATGTACCACCTTTCTATTACTATCTCTTTCTCTCTTTTTCCATGATACGGACGTACAACTTGACAAATTATTGTGTTACTGCTACGTTAAAACAAATTATACGAGAAATTTAATTGTACTGTTAAAACTATCGATCTATCATGTATAAAACGAATAAATAACGTTTAATTTTTATCACTGATAAAAATAAATTTTTAATATCGATATTATATTGCAATTAAACTTAATGCACATTTATGTTTTTTCCAGTTTCTTTAGATAAACTTTTTACAGCCGGTTATCCAGTGTATGTATGGTTTTATTTATCTGTGTTTGTCAAACAGTTTTACGGAGATGTACTATACAGCGACGCGTTCAACAACTCCACAGCATTAATTTTTATAAGCAGCTTGGTGAGAAAATTTGTAAAATTAAGTACTTTTCGGTAAATATGTTATTGAAGGACAGAATTAAAAAAATGATATGATTTATTTTATAACCGATCATCGAGAGTCGGAATTCTGATAAAAGTGAGAAAACTCATAATTATCCGCGGTAGACCGATTAAAAATAGGTAATGATATTGGGATTTTTCAGAGGTTTTCCGCGTTAATTTAAAAAAATTATTTCGGCATCTGCAGTGCAATCGTGAAATTTATTTCCGAGTTGCTTCTTCCTGTGAGAAAAAGAGCACCATTGTATAGTGACTTTGAACAAGAAATATGATTCTTACTTTTTGAATGATTAAATGTTTAAGCATAATTATGAAATATAAGGATGAAATTCATAAATCAGAATTCATTCGTTTAATAATTATGTATATCCCGTTATCTTACAGAAAATGGAAGTGAATTGTTAGAAATCACATAATAAAACTGACTAACACTGACTATTTCTACTAAAGTGCTGTAATAAATCGTTTATAAATTTTAATTTTATTACCGCGCGTAATAAAATTAAAATTTTATTAAGTCGAATACTGTTAGAGTATCGGATGTATATATATTAAAAATAAGTTTAACAACATCCTAGATCTACACGTACAAAATATATTTCGGACGATGACCGTAAAATGTTACTAAGAATGAATAATGCTTGTAGATTTTTTATATTATAAAACGTATTTATTTTATCTAGTATATCAGTAATAAACAATCGTTTATCAAAATAAAATTATCTGTTTTATTTTTCTTATTTATTTTATTTTCTTTTTTCCAATTTTCTTAGATCGGTTCTACCGATCGGGCTACAACGAATTACTGTGGTACTTCATTATTTTCGTTGTTAATTGCATTTTTTTTTTCATTTTTTTTATTTTTTTTTTTTTTTAGAATATACGATCTGGTTCTATTAGTGATAGTGTTATGTTAGTTTCGAGAAAAACAAATTTAATTTACTCTTTTAACTATTGAGTTACGTAGGTTAGAATCGCGATGTTAAAAACTGAGAGAATATTTTTATTAAGCTATGAAAAGTGAAAACCATTTCCTTTTAAATTTGTTAGACTTTTAGGTACGGAGTGCAAGGTAATTGCTTGTGGATTTTCATGAGGGTTCTCATTTTGCCATCAGAATTTCAATTTTTTTTTTCGTTATTGCGATTTTTATAATATATTGGTGGTGTTCAATGACCCTCAGACTTTAATTCATTTGTTAATATTATTTTATTTTGTTAGAACGTAATACACTGATGATGTCCTGAGCTTAATCTTAAAAAAATATTCTAGCCTTTACTCTAATGACATGTTCAACGGTTGTATTATACCACTGTATAAATTACAAATATCTTATAAACTCATTCCTTATATTTTCCAATAAATGTAATTACACTGCGGAAAGAATATTACATTTTAATACATATCATAGGCGGATTGGTTTAAGACAATCCAAAGTATATAAATAAAAATATTATAAAATAAAAAAAAAACTCTCTCTTCTTCGGAAATTAATTATAAAGTTTTGAATAAAAAAAATGCAGTAGTATATATATAAATATGCTTAAAATTGAATGGATGAATGTGAAATAAAAATTGGAAGAAATAGATGAATTACCTTGTTATTACACTTATTATTCCGGTTAATTTAAAGTATCGATAGTTTTTGAGTAGTAAAAGTAATTTGCCTTTTGAGATTTTAATATTCCAGTTTTAGTCAAGAATTTATCATATAAATAAAACTATAGACTTCCGATTAAAGGAGCCGTTTTTTCTTCTTATTTGAGATCTAAAGAATCATAAAAAATTACTGATTTTCAAAAATCAAGTGTAGACGTATTTAAAAAAAAATTATTGATTATTTTCATAACATTTTGATGTAAAAGGTTCTCAATAAATGTATAACTACTGGCTTATTAATTCACAACTTTTCCCTAGGTAATGGGAAATTTATTACTACATCGCTTGAACTTTTATTGATTTTTTTTTATTACCGACTTGACTATAAATTATTTTTTGTGTGTGCACGCGTGTTTTTCAGTTGAAAGGTTTGTTAAAATGATTCATAGTTATCACAATTATTTATATATTGTATAAATAGTTAGGAAAATACTAGAAAGGTATTCATTGTCAAGATTATAGAGCCGGGTGTTTTCTCTCCATGAAGTATTTATAATCAATTAGTGATTATATATACCGTATGATAGCAGACGTGTTAAACCGAGTTCATAGCGGGTCGGTCAAATACGATTCTAATATTTCACCAGAAAATAAACAATATTTGATTCGTCAGATGTAAATAACATCACTGTTTTGGCTAGCGGATAGGAATTCCTTCGAATTCGGGTGAAACATTAAAATTAAAAAGTAAAATTTAAAATTTAAAATATTTTTGGGTGGTAATTTTAAATTTAAGCGTATCCTCATTTAAGAAATTCGTACTACAATTTTTCTGAGTTAATATTCCTTTTTATTAACATGTGCGGATACATGTTTAATGATAATCTATGTGCCTAATGATTTAATTCATGTATTACGCAGATTTGTATAACGTTATTTGCTTATCTTTGTATTTAGGGAAGGTTATGTTTTACACCGGTATATCACGAGCGAGGAAAACAAAGAAAGGAATCGTTTCGGCGGGTTCTTATTTTTTAAGAGCGAAATTCATAGCGGTTTTTGTACGGATAGGAGGGGGGTTGAAGAGAACAGAGCCTTTGCGAAGGAGACAGCATCGGCGGCCAGTAAGCACTAAGCAGGTCGGCTATATAGTTCCTTTCTTTCATTCCATTGTCTCCTTCCTTCTTACATTTCCCTTAAAGAAGAGACAGAAGATTTTGCAAAGAGAGCAAATTATAATTTCCCAGTGATATACACCCCTGGCAGGTTCGATCGTAGAAGGGGGAAGGGTAGCGCACTCTCTCTCTCCCCCACCAACGCGATTGCCAGCGTTAGTTGCATAGAAAAGGAAATAATTCTGACGAGGAGAGGGCAGAAAAGAAACTGCGCAAGTGCAAAATATCCTTGACGTCGCCAGAAGTGAACCGGTATAACAAAGGGGGAAACAATGAGTTGTATTATTCATTCGGCTGTTATAATGGCTTGCTTAAATCAGAGCTGATTTAAAATTCTACGTATGTTTATTAAACGATTCTCATTGCTGTGAGCGCGGCAATCAGAAAAGACAGTGCAAAACAATGAAACTCCATCAGCGATTCAGCCACGCCCGCCCTTCTCCTCGATACTCCCGCTGCCCGCACCGCGCTTATGTTATATTACCCTCTTCTATTTTATATGATTCTACATGTGGACAATCCAGGATTCATCACAAAGTGTGTTTGTCTCCCTACCGCCCTCCGGTTCGCCGGCCCTCTCCCGTCTTCCTTTCGACTCGAACGATGTTACGCAAATTTCATTTTTTAAATTTCATGCGTCTCAGTGCACTACTTACTTCAGCAATAACATCTTTAAACTGAAATTAAACTCCTATTTCGAATGAAATAAAATTTATTATAAAAACTGCAGTCTTCCTTTCTTTTAGTCGTAGCTATTTTGGAACGGAGTTCAATCTTCTTTGTTAAACGTAACATAATATTACAAACCTTGAAAAAAATATTTTCACTTTTAAAATATTTACCAGTATTAACCCCACTGCGTACTATATATCCATTACGAGAGGGAAACCTGAATCGGCGATCGTAAATAGTGGATGACATAACGTGTAGATAGCGATAGTTCCGATTCGTTGTGCCATAGTGATATTTCCATCATTATTTTATTAGTTTATAATTAACAGCACATCCTGGCCCGAGAATTTAGTGTTGTTACAGAGTCGCAATTGCATCTGGGTTTTGAATCAAATATACATCTGAAATTATCGTAATAATCAATCAATAAACCAAGTATTGTTCTGCTATTAGACTGGTCTTCACGCGGCAATTCCTCGTATTTATAGGTCTCTATTTCTCTTTCATGTTACATAAAATTTGACATCCTTTAGTTATTCCTTTCAGATCATTCTTTAGAACGCATTCCAGTCTTATCAGCTTCACTTTCGTCTTTTAATATAATCTTTAAAATTAAAACGTTTTAAGAAAATATCATTATTTTTTTCATAATAACCTTTCTTATCCTTCTGTCTTTTCCTGTATTTTCTATGTTTACATCTCAAATGACGTGGTCTTAATTTTCTTTGATCCCCTGCTTCCTTAATGTTCTTCTAAGTGACTCGTACAGCACCGCAACAATTTTTCGATCTTTGTTCGTGTACCAAAACGGTAGTCTCATCATTCTTACGACGTTTTAGCTATTTCCAATTTTATTTTGGCATCCCAGTTGCAATAAATATTTTTCTTAAGCCAGGCCATGCATCCGTCAAAACTCTTACTTTCTCTACTGCTTCTCGTCCAATTTTTCCCCATTCTCTAAGTCCATGTTTTTACTATTTGTTTGACTCGAATTAATTTTAATTCCAAACCTCCTCGCAAGTTTCAATAAGTAACATCAAATAATTTACTGTGTGATATTGTTAAATAATTTTTTCCACTTATATGTTAGACAATATTGGAGAGAAGGCAGCTGTGCTTAACCCTCTTCGAACGTTCTCTCTCTCTCTCTCTCTCTCTCTCTCTCTCTCTCTCTCTCTCTCTCCCCCCCCCCCTCTCCCTTTTCTTCCTTCTCCTCCACACCACCCCCCCCCCACTTCCCCCACTACACTTCC
>JAAAKQ030000007.1:565578-582167 GCA_010016005.3 Zanna intricata | reverse complement strand
TACGCAGGAAGCTAGCAACTACCTGCCACTCAGCCCGGGTCTTCCAATTGACCCTTAAATCAAGGCCCGAGTGCAATTTCTCAAGTTCCCTAACCACTCTGTCACGCTCAAACTCATACCGGGGACAGACGTACAGCACATGGCTAAAATTGTCCGGAACCCTACATTGCGGGCAAAGTCCTGATACAACAAGATGAAACCTAGCCAAGTATGCCGAAAAGTGCCATGCCCGGAAAGAAACTGCGATACATGCCGATTGGGGGATACCCACTTATTGGTGAATAAACTAATAACCTCCGGAAACAAGTCATGAGTATACCGACCCTTGGTGGACTCATCCCATCGCGTCTGCCACGCAATGTTACCAGCGGACAGCTCCTTCTTAAAAAATAGTTTTTTTTGGCATTTGTTCCCCCTGGTTAGAGTTAATAAAATTGTTTAAAATATTACATTAGAATTTCCATTTACAGTTTCAGGTAATAATTTATTTAATTTATACTGTTATGATGCATTTCAGTGCAAAATTTCAAGTGGTAATCATCAAAGTAAATAGAACGTTTTTACAATTTTCACAGATAATTTTTTAAAATCTAAAATGGTGGAAGGGGGTTCAAACAAACAGTGGTGAAAGGAATTCCTTCCACCACATTTTTGTGATTTATACACTTTGGATCAATTACAATGGATAAGAATTAAATAAAATAAAATTTAGCCAGATTTTTTTACAAAATTTTTTTGATATTATAATTTAACGTCTCTTTCTGATAATAAAAAAATACCCGGAGATACATAGTGTTAGAGATTTATAATTTTTTTAGATGATTTTTGCGCTAAAAAACTCAGTCTAAATGTAAAGGTATTAAACTGAAAAAAAAATCTATTTTTAATCTACCATAATAAGAATAGAAATTCAGCCCGTTTTTTAAATTCCTTAAAATTGACATCGAAAAACTCGTATTGCGTTTTAATTTTTGTTGAGGGGAAAGCAACATGAGTAAAATCATAAAATGGGACTAAAATATATAGAAAATAAATAAAAGCAACATTTTCGTAGTATAAGACACTGAAACCGTGAAGATTTAAATTTTTTTTTAGTTTTAAATAAATTTTACATTCCACTTAACTTCTATTGCATAGCGGTAATGAACAATTGCAGAATGTTAAGTACATTAAACAATTTAAAGAGTTTTATCTCATCAGGGTAAAAATATTTTAATTTCAGTAAAACAGACCAACAGATTTTAAAACTGTATCTGACTGCTGACAAAGCGTTATCGAAGTTTAACTTCTCCGTTTTACTACAACTCCTTTTTTTCTAGATTATTTGTAAGATAAGAAAAAAAATAAACAAGTGAGAGAGAGAGAAAGAAAGAGAGAGAAATTAATTTGTTGCAAACAGGTGTTGCACTTAGTACACAATAAATAAGTTTATGTTATAATATTCTGCACTATATTCCAGCTTTTACAGGATAAAAAAAGAATTTTACATGTAAACGCTACGAAATTTCAATAACTAACGATTATTCGTTTATTTGAAATTCAGATAATGTAGGGTATATCACTGAATACATTATTGTCATTATCAATTGAAAGAAAAAAAAAATCTAGTTTTAAACTTCATTTCACGTTATAACGCGAATCTGTAATGAATGATGTTTTAAACAAAATAAAATCTCATTGTTTATTAACTGACTTGATACAAATTCTAATCTATAAGCAGACTTTGAACGAAAAATGCAAAGCATATTTTATATTAGATTTAGGTACTCTAAATCACCTGAAAATACTCAAATTTGGACTAGATCGGATATCTTTTAACCAAAAACTTAAGAATTGATATAATATTCGATAAATATAGGTATTCTGGGTAAAGTAGTTTTGTTTGAAATGGAGAAATCTAAAAAAAAAAAAGACAGCAGTAAGTATGAAACTTGTTTCTAAAAACGATTAGGCATTTTGATTTTTTTTTTGTCTTCAGTCATTTGATTGGATTGATGCTTCACTTCAAGATGCCTTGCCTAGTGAAAGACGTTTAATTTCGGTATACCTCCTACATTCTATATCCCTAACAATTTGTTTTACATATTCTAAACGTTGCCTCCTGCACAGTTTTTCCCATCTACCTGTCCCTCCAATATCAAAGCGACTATTCCAGGATGCCTTAATATGTAGCCTGTAAGTCTGTTTCTTCTCTTAACTATATTTTTACAAATGCTTTTCTTTTCATCGATTTGCCGAAACACCTCTTCAATTGTCACTTTATCCACCCATTTTTTAACATACCCCTGTAACATCACGTTTAAAAAGCTTCTAATCTTTTCTTCTCAGGTATTCCGATCGTCCAAGTGTCACTTTCATATAAAGCTACGCTCCAAACATATACTTTCAGAAATGTTTTCCTGACGTTTAAATTAATTTTTAATGTAAGCAAATTCTATTTCTGACTGAAAGCTCTTTTCGCCTGTGTTATTAGTTATTTTATATCACTCTTGCTTCGTCCATATTTAGTAATCCTACTTCTCAAATAACAAACTTCTTCTAACTTCGTAATCTTTTCTCTCTGCTAGAATTACTATATCATCAGCAAATCGTAGAATTTTTATCTTTTCACCTTGCACTGTTACTCTGGATCTAAATTGTTCTTTAACTTAATTAACTGCTAGTTATATGATCTAAGTTTAAAAAGTAACGGGGATAGGGAACATCCTTGTCGGAATTCCTTATTTATTACCGTTTCTTTTGTATGTTCTTCGATTATTACTGCTGTAGTTTGGTTTCTGTACAGAATCCTAATTAAGATTTTTGACGAATGAATAGTTAAGCTAATTTTTCTGTATTCTTCACATTTATGAGCTTCTACTTTCTTTGGAATCATGACAATAACACTCTTTTTGAAGTCTGACGGAACTTCCCCTTTTCATAAGTATTACACACTAATTTGTATAATATATATATATATATCGCTTCTTCGCCTGCACTGCGAGTAATCCTGTTGGTATCCCGTCTATCCCAGAAGCCTTTCTGCCATTCAGATTTTTTAACGCTCTATTAAATTCAGATCTCAGTATTGTATCTCCTTTTTCATCCTCTTCAACTTCCTCTTCTTCCTCAAGAACACCAGTTTTTAATTAATTTCCTCCGTATAATTCTTCAATATGTTCCATCCACCTATCGATATTATTTTTCGTTTTGCAGTACTCATCCTCGCACCGTGCCTGAATCGCAGAGCAAAATTGAACAGTGTGTCGCTGCAATTCCTCAACAAACGTTACAAAATATGTTTAAGAGTATGCAACTTCGTATTCAGTCATGTGAATCGCATAATGGAGACCATTTTCAACAACTATTATAACTTACTCATTTTTTCTAAAAAGTTTCGTCACTTTTTGAACATTCTACATGCAAAGGTAAATCACTAGCCACCCTTTTTTTTACTATTGATCTTTTCATTTTTAAAATTATTAATTAGATTTGACTATCCGAGGTACATTCTCAAGATGCCAGGTTCTGTAGAACTGATGCTACTTACAGTGATCCAATGGAGCTGACTGTAGACCGGTAGGGGATGATTGCACTGGATGTCTAATGGTTGACGTGCATATCGGATAAAACCGGACTCAATAATTCTCCTAAGATAGATAACGTCATTTTATAGCCAATTTTTAATGTAATTTAAAAAAAAATTATATCAGTTATATTTCGTTGTTATTTGTTAAAATTTACTACGAAAAAATGTTTTGTTTTGTTGTTTGCTTTTTAATTCTGTTAACTAAACTGGTTATTTTTTAACAACTATTTAAAAAGTCATTTTATGTTATGTCATTTATTTCTATTAATCAAATATTTTACAACCTGCATTTTGAATCGCCTAATCAATTTATATTTATTACCGTAAATTGCTTATTTGCTTTATCTTCTTGTTCAACAATTTTCATTAGCTTAAGTCAAATTAATTAGGATAAAATATTCAACTTTTGGTCCATGTTATCGAGATTTTACTTCAAGTTAATTATATGTATATACGGTTTGTACAGATTACGTAGACCTTAGAAATTTATGAGCCCGTTACAGTATGATTAAATAATGTTGTTTTTTTTTAACATGCCAGCTGAGAAGTTTAATTGTGTTTATGTTGGCTCATTAAATAATACGGTTCAGGATGATTGAGTGTGTCGCGGGGTGGGGGAGGTTGAAGTTAGCGTATGTTACAGAAGACTGCACGTCTGCATGAGCCTGAAGGGATAAACTATACATACGAAGTTTGCTGCAAGTTTTGGCATTGTAGCCCACGTGTAAACATCTTACATTATACACGGTTGTTCTTGTAACTTGCTCGTATCAAACTTTTAGATAATTCGTGCCATGTAGAGGCATATCGAGCAAATAGGGGAGTGTACTGAATCCTCTCCTCAAACTGTTTCCAAGTAGTCAATTGTTCCCTTGGGCTCGTGCTAGTGTTGCCAAAACGCGGGGTTGGGTTTTGCAGAACGGCACGGCGCGGCTTCACTCAAACGAGGGGTGAATCAAAATGTTTCTGGTCTCAGATTCCGATATCGCGTTAACATTATTGTCAGCCGCTGATTCACCATTAATTGCCGCCGCTAATTCATACAAAATTTACCGATCGAATAATCATTGTCTCTACTGCGTATGTAAATTGCTTTTGATCGATAAAATGCGTGTTGTATTCGCAGTTGATATCGAAATTTCGTTATTACCCCAAATAATATCGTATTTTGTACTTATTCCCCTCCTTTGAGGATATAAACTTTAATTAAACTGAGTTTATATCGAGTAACTGTTTAATTTTTATATAGATTTATTTTATTTTTAAATGCTCAAGAAGAATGCAGCTGTGAAAAATCGGCTTTGTTTAATACATATTAGAACAATGTTGTTACCTATCGAAATAAACTTCTTTGTCAAGCCAAATTTAGAAAATTCTCCGAATATGTTTCTGCGTGCTGTGTGTTCGTCTGTGAATTTATGATTAATATGTTTCCACTTCGTACAATGGTAGAAAAATATATAACAGGAAAAGCCTAAGTATTAGTGCAATTTTATCAATGGTTAGTTAGAACATTTTATCGGAAAGACAATTTATTAAAATAAACAAAATTATTTTGTCTGGTATTCGGTTGCGGTATTATGAACGAATATAAATAAATGCATTATCTTTCTTTCTGATTTATTATTAGGAATTAATGTTTTAATATTAATTATTACTTTTTCGTTTATCAAATCCCATATACGTAACGGTTGAAAACGATCTGATATGTGTCATTAATGTTGTAGCATGCCTCAAGAATAATTAGCAACCCATATCAGGCTTACAGGGAGTTTAGATGTGATTAGAAATTTCCATTATTGTGTAGTCTACCCCACTTGAATACATACACATATGATATTCAACACTACAAGTGTTATCTGTATTCTGTCCACCACAGGGATTGGCTGTAATGTAAACATTATTACTCGCACACAAAATCAAATCTAAGTAGCGTTTCTTGTATCTTAGTAGCTGTTTTTTAGATTAAAATCTTAAATTTATAGCCAATACGTCTAAATCTCTCCTCTCAGTTTTTATTATTTGAAAGTAATCTGTATATAATGTTATAAATTAACAATATAAAAATTGATAATTTAATGAAACTCTTCTAGGAGTTATATTAAGAATTTTTATTGAACATGAAGAAAAAATTAATTTCAAAAGAAAATATAATTCGCTTAACGGTTTAATCTCTCTAGTGGGAAATTGGGTCCAAAATCCTATTATTTCGCTGTAGCACCAATATCTCATTAAATTTAAAGTAAATATTTGGATAAAAGGGATAATTTTCATAAAAAATGTGAGATTTGCATCGAGTCTGACGAGAGATACCAAAACGCTACTTCACTCGTTTTTACGGGGTCATCGTCTTAGCCTTCTATGACGATAAACATTAACTAGCGTACTTAATCATAGAAGGGAGTAGTACAGTTTTGCCTCCTTTGTAATACTATGATTTAACTCGCAACGACACTACGGATTTAATGAGTACAAAGCGGTTGGGAAAGTAACTTATCTCTAATGCATTTTGTTAGGGTTAATTTTTTTCATAAAATTTAGTGGCAGTTATTACACAGATTTCGCTGCGGACAGATAATGAAATAGAACTGATAATTTATAAAAATAAAAAGAAAAGCAAAATAAAAGTTAATTTATTAATTAGTAATGAAAAAACTATTTAATATTCAGCAGAAGGGGAATAAAAAACACGTAAACGTTTTAAAAGCGTGCATTCATTTTAAACGGATACGGTTTGTAGATACCTCTAATTAATGGGTATTCTTTTAAATTATCCACGATTGGATTTTCTACGAGGACCTTTTATTCGGTTACTTCACTTCGGCGCCGGACCTGCTTTAATAGCCCCAACACAGCCCCAAGGAAGTTTCAGTGGGAATTATTTATCCCTTCACTTCCTCCGATAGGCTATCTTTCTAAAGATGATTTACGAACATCCATTGGGACTGCAGCATAGTACCCAGGACGTTATCTGGGATAAGCACGCAGAATTTTCTCAATCATGTTTCCCTATGCTGCAAGAACCGAATGTACCTGAACATCGTGTGTTCTGCATATTCCTCCTCTCCAAAATAGACGCATTCCACGAAGTATCTTAACCTCCGCACGCACTGATATGCTTTAAAACACCCGTTACCTGTAAGGAACCATTCGTAAGCTCAGTTCGTACCTCAGTTTCCCGTATTTGCGTCATCTCTGAAGCTCCGAGATCAGTTTTTAGCTCCATCTTCGTGGACTGATCCCATCTCTCCTGCCACCTGCGGACAAACTAAGATACCGCATCTGGCTTACTCGTCCTCCCTTCCCGGAACATCTTCGTCCTCTTCCAAACGAGGAGGTCCAGGGATACAAGTCAGGTCACTATAGAGACGGCATCGTCCGAGATGGTCCTGTACTCACAGCACATCCGAAGAGAATGTCCTGTGCACTCGGCTAAAAATTTTACGGGCTGCACCCCTCTTTTTCAGTGAAAAAGACCAGACTGGTGCTTTGTACAATACTTTCGAGAGCACCTCATTATCAGAATGTGGTGGATCTACCGCATTAATTTCAATGATATCACTACAACGGTTTTAGTATTGTAATTTATCCATAGTATCTTGTGTGAAAATTAGTCTAAAAAAAGGGCGCTTATATACTAGAAAAAATTTGTCCTAATTTTCATTCGATAACATATAATTAATTGAATATAAAAGTAAAAAGTACAGATAGTTTATGGAAAATACTTTTCCGTAAATTATTTACGAACTTTTCTATTAAAATTTTTATAAATACAATAAATTTTCGTGTTTTTTTGATGCATAGATCAGAAAAGATGTTATCATTTTTCAAAAATATTTGACTGATTTCTGAACCGGCACTTTTTTCTACCGATCGAGTAAGCACTTAAGCTATCGTACTTTTATTTTTATCAATCACTTAGGAATATGAGTTATTTTCTACGAAAAGTTTACCTATCTAAAAGTATTGTAAGGCGATTTCGTCTTATAAGAGGGTATTACATGAGGTAACGTATAAATATTAAATCAGAAAAGACCAGTTTTAAAGCTAAAACACTTCATCGGAACACAGGGGAAAAAATTACAAAACCAACAAAATTAACTCTGTAAAGATATGGTTTGCAATTCAGCTTTTTAAGTTATCTTTGAACGATTAATCGATCATCATGTTATTCCATTTAGAATATGAATTTGTTATTCATGACCGGTGTATAAAAAATATACATATAAAACAGTTGTAGAATGAATTATTGTACGAGTATGTATTAATTAAAAGTGAAAGTAATAAAAAATTGTACCTGAACCTTAGCTGGCTTTTGCTATACATCGTGTTTCTTCAGAAGCTGCCGTTACGAGCACTGAGTGTTTTCTTATCGTTGGATGCGGTGCTGCTTTTACTTTTGAAGGATTTATTGATGTGACGTTTTTTCATTTAGGCTATTATTTAATAGTGTTTGTGTGTATTTCTAATAAAAGATAAAAAAAATTCCACACGAAGTATACACAATTAAAATCATGCAACGTTTTGAAAAAAAAAATAACCAAAAACAAAGATCCCGTAAAACTTAATTCTAAAACTAGTACCGCATTGGATGTCAAGAAAAAAAAAACGCTCTCCAAGTCGTACTCTACAAAGAAATTTAATTTAGATTAAAAGTTGGTACATCTCAGGTAAAAATTTGTAACTTCTCCTCGAATCAAAATTTACTGTAATCGATTTAAAAACTATTTTTATATTTTCTCGGTACATTTAGCATCTCCGAACATTTTTCGATACCAGATTAATTTTTTTCCATCACCTTATAATAGATGATCGCTTACGATTATCCCCAAAAACAAAAAAAATAATTTGATAAAATAAAAAACACTCGACAGATGCTGACGAGTAACTAAATGATGCAATAAAAATTAATGTCGTAAATCCATTTGTACCCGTTTAAGTTTTTATACAAATTATTGCACCAATTTAAAAAAAATCATTTGTGAAAAGTTTAAAGTTATTTTCTAAGAATCGTTGAGCATAAAAATATATAACAGAATATTAAATATTATAAGGTACGCGATGGCACACATAAAAAAAAAACAGGTAATTTTTGTGCGTTTAAAAATTACTTAAATAAATTATTTTTAATTAATATTTTAAAGAAGAGGCGTGGAAAGAAATTAAACTTTATTTCAACTTGGAAATATATTCTTGAAAAAAGAATATTCTCCTGCATAGAAAAGATTATTTTTTTTATATTTTCTATTGTCATGGAATAACTTTTATGACTTTTCAGTACAATTGTGTGATTTTTAGGTAGAAATTTTACTTTATTGCATATTATGGTTTAATTTAATAATTTAAGTCTAAACTATTTTGTATAGGCCGTCAGTTGCTTTACTTGTTCCAAAAAATAACGCTGATGATTTGAATCCTGATAAGTATAGTAATCCAAATTCGCTCTTACCACGTGAGAGATTTTTGGTAGCGAAAGAAGCGAGCAACGGACTACACAGAATTGTTCAAAATCTTAACAAATCTAAGCAAGATAAGTTTAGAATTTAAAGTTTGTACAATAAAAGTAATAAAACAACAATAGGTGAACCAGAACGAAAATTTGTTACATTATCTTGAGGAAGACCCTCGCCTAACGAAGGCTACCAAGAGGACAAAACATCGGTAAACTAGTTATAGATTAATCACACTGCTATAATCACACTAACCTATATAATAATGTATATTTCGTATTGTCAGATAACAGAAATGACCCAGATTAACAATTACTTTAAAACACTAGTTTAGGAAAGCGTACATTTAATAGTTTGATTCGAGTATTTTTAACTTTTATAAAAAAAAGTTACCAGTTACGGATACATATGTGTGTGTGTATATACTACTTCTCGACGACGATGATTGGTGTATTAAATATATTAATCTTTATACAGAAAGAAGCTGTATATTAGTTTATTTAAGTGTGTCAGTAGACTTATACGTATGCATTTATAATTATTTGTGAATCAGTTTGGTCTGGTACAGACGACTATACCAATCGCGGAATATCTTTGCCGATGAGTTGGGTGCTTAATTACTCGTTCCACAATGAAAGCTATTAAAAATTTGAGTGTTTGTCTTTCCTCTGACAAAGTAGTTTTCTGATAAAGTATGCAATGCTGCTTCATTATTGAAATATTCCTTTAAAAAATTTAATAGAAACTGAAGATGCACTTTTTCACTAATTTTTGACCTTACTCATTTTTAATCTAGCGTGAAACGCCCTTGATATACCCTGATAGATATTCCCTTTTTAACTACGTAATAACTATTTTTATTCATTGTCTTCCGAAATTTGGATGTTTTTCGCCGAAAGGTTTTTGCAAGTTATCAACTCTATTAAAAGTAATAACTATTTCGGTCAAGAATGGTTATTTTTAAAATAAAAAAGGGGTATGTTTGCTTCAATAAATTAATAAAGAAGAATATTATAACGAATGACAACCATTATTTTGTAGCGGGTGAATTGATTTTTTTGAGTTAAAATGTGATTAATATTTCTCGACGATGCGTTAATACGCATCGTAATCGCATAGCAACTCGCAAAAATTAATTAGCCGGCACGTTGTCTTGTGAGTAGCACCTCCTCACTGCTTATAATTAATATTATTACTTATTTTACAGTATTTTGCTGTCCTTAATAGTAAATGGGTATACCGTGTGTTTCAAAATGAATGTCTGTGTTTTAAAGCAATTAATATTTCTCAAGTTTCACGTACATTGATTAAATACACATGAAATGAAAGAGCGATTTAAAACAGTTTTATCTATGTGTTACAACTGCGGCCATATCGTTTACAGCCGTTACAAGTTTTAAGCCTGTAGATTATGGTTTGCTTACTAGCTACCCAGATGAAATAATGCACCGTGACGATGAAGACTTTCTTTATCGTGTCGTATTTAATGACAAATCAACATTTCTTATTAACGGAAAAGTAAACATTGATAATGTGCTTATCTGTGGATCAAAAAATCCTCATAAAATATTGCAATATGAACGAAACTTCCAAAAACTGAATGTTTTATGTGTCGTATCCCGACGGAAAGGTTACGGGCTGTTTTTTTTCGCGGAAACAAATGTGTCTGGAACGAACCATTTTGGTATGCTGCAAATATGGCTTTATCCTCAACTACAATGCGAACCATATAAGTTTATTAGTTAAACAATTGTGCGCCTCCTGCATAACGCAGGATAACTGTGCGGCATAACGCTGTACGTAATCGGTTGAATGAAATTCTCCCAGATCGCTGGATCGTTTGGCAGAGACCAGATGACGGGGCTTGTTTTCGTGGCCATGAAATTCGCCCGATCTGACCCCGTGAGATTTTTTTCTTTGGGGGTTTATAAAGGATCAAGTGAATGTACCACCGTTACCGGCTGAGACACGATTGAAGCAGCTGTCGCATCAATTAGTCCAGACTTGCTGATAAACTATGGGATGAACTCTCCTATCGGCTGGATGTGTGCCTTGTGACGAATAGTGCTCATTTTGAACACTTAATAGGAAAAAAAGTTTAATTCATGTATAATTTATTAATATAAGTAAAACTTAATAGATATTACGTAACTTTAAAACTCCGATATTCATTTTGAAACACACTTTAGTTTAAAAGAGTTCTGTTTATAAATACCATTTCATTCGGTTCGTAATAATTGTTACTCTTTTATTACTGTGTGTTATTTTCTTGTACTGTTCATCAAAATAATTTTTTTTAAAATCATGACTGATATAACTCTAACCTTGAAAATGATCGATAAATGGAAAATTTGGGCCCAAAAAACCTCATATTTATTTTTAGGCAGATAATAAGAAATCTTTAAAAAAAATGTTCTGGACGTTATACTCGAGAAAAAATCGTATTAAGTTAAAAATTATTATTTTCTTTAGTTTGTCTGAAGATAGATAATCGATAATGAAATGAAACTGTGTATATTAACAGAAGAGGGAAACGGAAAATAGAATAAAGTAATCCGTAATTGTTTAGATTTTGCTTTATAAAAAATAAAAATAAAAGCAATGAGGAGTAAAAAATATTTCCATTCTTTTTGCAGCTGTAGTTTTATATTGCTTTCAGCTGCTAAGTACTCAACGCTTAAAGTTTATTGTTCAGGCGGTATCGGCCATCAATACTTTGGCGCTCTCAACAACTACTAAAAGGGCTGCTGCTCCCCTAGGAATTGTTTCTTTTTCTAGCCTCTCCAAATAAGTTATCCGTTACTCAAGTCATGCAGATTTCTGGATGAGGGATGATGTCAGCCTATTTACAGACCGATATTGCAGCACAGCATCTTGAACGTCTTCTTTGAATTTTTTTAGGAGGACCCCCCCCTTCAGATAGTATTTCACCATACAACAGAAAATACTGCTGCTTTTTCACGATTTCTTATTCAGATCGCTCCTTGTTTGCTGATACTAATAAAATTAAAATCTGTAACGCTTCTTTTCCCGTAGCTAAGAGCTTTCAATTCAATTAGCAGCCGATCCAAGAGTTAAGTTTTTTAAGGTTGAGTTGAAGTTTTTTTAAGGTTGAGTTTAACTTTTAAAAGGTATAAAAAGGTATTTTTCCTTCATTGTTTTTGATATTGAAAATAAAATAAAATCACCGGTTATTTATTTTTTTTTACTGTTTTATGAAGCAAATTATTAAGCTTTACACTCATCTGTAAATATATTAACGATTAGTATTATAAAGCTTCAGTTCTCTGCCTTCAGAAGGACTTTTTTTTTTTTTTTTTTACCTCCGGAACTACCGTTAGGTTATATCTTCAGAGGATGAGATGAATAAATTGTAGCGTGTGTGAAAAATGCCTAACCGGGATTCGAACCCGAGACCTCCGGATGAAAGGCCGAGACGCTACCACTCGGCCACGGAGGTCGGCAATTTTTAAATGAGATTTTCAGATTTAAATGATTTTTTTTTAAATGAGACTTAAATCGTATCATTCATATTAATTTTGCTGGAAGGAACGAGGTAAATTATTCCAAGTATCATCTCATATTTTCCCCACCGTACGTCAAATGATTCTCGGTTCAACTCTGTTCGAATATAATCAGTTGAAGATTTACTTTCACTAATATTTTATATAATCTATAACGCCGTATGATCTCAAAAAAAATGTAATGCCATTGTAAGTAAAACCTGAACATAATTCACTGTTAAAAAACTATTTCCGTCATTTTTAGAAAAAAAAGAAAAATATCATGTACTTCCCATGTTAAAAGAAAGTTTAAATTTTGCAAGGGGTTTTGGCTTTGTTGCTCCCTCTAATAATAACAATCGAAAATTAAAAATGATTGGCCGGATTTGTTTTCCTAAAATCGTATCACTATGATATTCGAAGATTAAAAAAAAAAAAAAAAATTTTGTAAGAAAACAGTGTTTTTTTTTTCATTTTGTGTAAAACCTTACTATAAATGTAAAAACCATAGCACTTTCAAAACAATATAAATGTTTCATATACATAAACATATAAATATACTTTATACTATACTCATAAACAATATAAATTCATATACTTTTAAGGTTTTGTGCAATAAATATTCAAAAAGGTTTTTTTTTTTTTTAAATCTTACTTTTTTTTATTGCTGTTTTTTTTCTACGTTATTCTGATGAATTTTGCAAGTAATATTTTTTATAGTTTTTAAGATTATAGTTTTAAATATGACTAGATTTTAATACTATACGACATGTTTGTAAGTTTTAGTTTGTAACTGGTATTTAAATTATCGGTATTACTTTGATGATAGATTATGGAAAAAAAATAAATAAAAGTTTTCTTCATCAGTAAAAATAAAGAAGTAAAAAATTTATATATAAAGAAAAAAAATATATATATATAAAGTGGAAACCCTCTACATTGTAGCTTATTTTTTTATGTGTATATTTAATAAATAATTTAAAAAAAACTATTAATACTCCCAAAAAAGAGCTACTTCAATAGGGAATGAATTTACTATAGAGATTGTTTCATAACGGAAAAAGGTAAAGTTGTAGCTGTTATTCTGACTGACTAATTTGAAATCACTTCCAATCTGAAGATTTAATTTTCATTAAAAAAAAAAAAAAAACTGTTTTTAACTCTTTTGAAGAATATTGTACTATTTGCCCATCCCTGTTGTTGCACCCTAGTCTAGTTGTGTCGGTATCCGTCTCAGTTTGTAATATAATTAAAAATATAATTTATTATATTGATGTAATTAATGTAATGTAATTTTATGTAATTTCTTAACACTATTGATATTTTAATTTTTGAAAAAAAAAAACTAAAGGAAAATTATAGAAAAGCAATAGTATATACTTTTAACCTAACTCGACTTTAAACGCGTAAAAATGTGTGTTTTGATTGGCTAATAACCAATATTATTTCGTTTTTCTCGTCCAATTCGACTATTCTTTATTTAGTTTTTTTAAGCTAATGCTTACGCAATAATCAGTCATTCTTGAAATTTATTTCATTTACAAAGATTTATGTTATTTCATTTGGTTATCTTAAAAAAATAATAATAAATAGTAAAAATGTATGTTTTCTTTCATAAATGGCTAATAAATTCTGTATAATAGAAATGAATTATTATGTTTTTTTTTTTTCAATTAAAATTAAATATATTTATCCATTCGATATTTATATGAAACAATTATTATTAATTATGAAAAATTGCTATAAATAGTAGTTTTATAACGTCTGCGGTCAGCCATGATGTTTTAAGTTATAAGGTTACTATAATATAAGTAATGTATAGCTTCATTGAAAACTCTTTTGTAGTAACTTACATAAAAAACAGAAATAGGAAAGAGAGGTTTTTACCTCTAAACAATAAAAACTCTTTTTCTTTAAGGTATCATTTTTTTCTTGGGAAGTTTATGTACATGTGTGGAGATTGGTAATTATCCAAAAACTCTATGGAATACGGTTTTTGGATAATGTTGGTCGCCTTATATAAGAAAGCTGTGTAAAATTCTGTATTATTATTTTTAATTTTTTTTTATAGTATAAATTGTTACTAATAGGACATTACCGTGGAATTGATAATAGTAATCTGCAAATATGATAGTCGATGAACATGCTATCAATAATTTATTAGCAATGATAACGATTGATAATATTAACTATTAATTTTATTAATATTTAAACGTTTCCATCTCCTTATTTTATTATTTATTTGTCGAAAGGGTATAAGTTTTAATAACCGATCGTTTAGCCGAAGGAGTGTGAGGTATGTGTCGATTGAAGAACGGAGCGGAGAATTACATTTTCTTAAACGCGACCGCCGAAGGAGAGATGCGCCGTGTATCGGCACGATCGTCTTAAGAATATCCTTAACAATTGTTTCCTCTTCCTACTCGACCGGGATATTTGAAAATTTCCCGGTCGTGAGTATGAATTTCCCTCCAGTTAGCAGGACTGTGGGTAAAATATTCGTGGGGTCGATGGGATGGCAGTGGGGGCTGTGATTGCTCCTCACCGCCTGCTTCGTCTTTCCTGCCCCTTGTTTTCTTCACAATCAAACAAAGGCCAATTATTGATTAGAATGGAGCCGGCCGCCCGGGCAAGCCCTCCTTCATCATTCATGCAAACAGTGACTACCATCTAAACAAAAAAACTTATCACCCGGACTACAAGTAATACTATAGCACACGGCCTCGCAAAATTATCTCGCAACTAATTACATCGTTCAGCATCTTTGTGCGCGCAGCATTCGACTATACATCTCATAATATACCGCGTTGGTAATTTCTTCAATTAAACTAAATCTTAAATGCGAACGTAGAAACAATTACAAGATAAAAAATCTCCCGCTGCGTTAACGATTAATAAATAAATATAACCCGCTATTAAAATCTAAGAAATATATCTTTAAAACATTTTTTTTTTCTCTTTATGTCTTAAATAAAAATATTTCTTAACTACAGTACAATATATGCTGACCTGTATAAATTCATTTTATAGGTTGTTTATATTCGTAGTAGAACATGACAACAACTGTCAGATTTCGTTACGGTAGGTCTGATGCAGATGTTAACAACCTGTTCCCACCTCCAACGTCTAAACTACATGCGCGCCTTCATTCATTAGATCATTGTTCGTTTCATTAAAAATTATTTACCGGTTAAGTTACATTAACGTGTTAATTAAATTAAAAAAAAAAAATTACGATGATGATAATAATAATATACGAATAATAATTATTACTGTTATGCTGTTAAACCTGTATATTAGAACCCGATCACACCAATTACTTTTTTATTTGATGCTTTTGAGGTAAATCGGTCTAAAATGATGAGTCGATACGTAAATGTTGAAGGAACAATATTCAGTCCAAACAAAAATATTACTGTGCTATTAAATACTAATTAATAGATTTATTACCGATTTTTTTACCAGTAAAGATATTAAAAATAAAAGTAAAAGCAGTGATCGGACCTGTATTAGGAGAAAACAAATAAAATTCAGCACACGGTCGATACACACTTTACAGAAGGTTACTTTCCCAAGAATCACGCGTGAATTAAAACATTTAACGTTGAACTATATTAAGTTAGGAAAATGTAACCGAATATTATTTGTAAGTTTACAGAACCCGATTAAATTTTACTAAACTTAAAAGTTTTATCTAAGTGTACGGCTACGCTTTAATAAAAATAACGCGAAAATTTGCGTTTATTTCTAACATTTTCTGGGCGGTACTTCTTTTTAATTGAAAAAAAAAAAAAAAATTAAATTTTGTGTTTTATTTGTATTTCCTTTTCAGCTAGTTTTATTTAAACATTTGGTAAAAATTTCTTAAAAGCAAATTAAAAGTTAAAAATTTGCTTATATCTGTTCTTTGCTTGTTAATAGATTACATTTTTATAAATAATTTTACGTTACTAAATCTTATTTTGAAAGCTACTGTTTAACGAAAATGTTTTATATATATATATTTTAATATATCGTGTTTGGTTCACGTCTTTTAGTGTCTTATTCATTAAATATTTCTCGGTAACC
>JAAAKQ030000007.1:507499-518228 GCA_010016005.3 Zanna intricata | reverse complement strand
TTGGTGTCTTCTGTTGTGATTTCAGGTGATGTTGTGACAGAAGTGATCAAGATGTTTAACAGCCTCTGCAATGACGTTGAAGAGTTCTTGGGACTCTAAGAACGTCACGAAGAGGAGTGCGGCATACGTTATATATCGAATGAGTACGGTACAGTTCTTCCTCCTGTTAACTGTTAAACGAGGTACAGGCTTCAGGCTATATAGAAGGTTTCAGATTTGGAATGGGAGAGCGACAGTGGACTGATTTGACGCCGGGTTAGTACCAGAGGTAGTGAAAGTCTCGACGACCTAAAGTCATGTTAATAGACGACGAGCCAAAAGGGTGACACCTCCTTATCCTTCAAAGGTGAGGTTTCGAAGAATTTGAAAGCAAGAAAGAAAGATTTGAGAATACTCAGCGTACAGGATAATCCGAAAGGTGTAAGAATCGTGGCCAAGGACACTGAGATGGAGAAAGGCATAAGAAGTAATAAGGCCATCAATAAGTATCCGATCGCTACTGTCACTACGAAGATTTTGCGGCCAGAGATGATCATATACGATTTTCCACATGGCATTGGAGAGGAGTAGATTGTTGATGCGGTCAGGATGTAGAACACAGATAAGTCTGTTGAAAACTGCTAATTTGTTCCAGGTTGTATTCTAAGCTGGCCATAGAGATAGTAACGTAGTACATTATGTAGTGGAAACGTTTGGGAAAAGGAAAATTGTTCATCGAATACCACTCGTGCAAAATAAAGGACTACTTGAACGGTAGTCGATGTTTTGATGTCTAGGCCTTCGTCATGCGGCCAAAGTTTATAAGAGAGGGAACTTTCTTCCTTCTATGGCAAGGATGGACATTCCGCCAAGGATTGCCCTTTGCCAGGTTAGGAAGGTCGGAGGTTCTTCTATTAGTATAAACTGCTTTCGACTTCGGAAGCCAGCAAACCATGATCGTCATTCTGAGGAATGTCCCGCGTACAAACGTGCGCGGGAACTCTTAAGTGGCAGAATGATAGACTTTAGATGGCTAGTGGGGCAAGTCGTTCATATAGCTTCCGGTAATTTGTAATGTTTCGTTTGTGTGTTGTCTGTTAGGTTTTTCTTATTTTTATGATTAATGAGTTACATTATTTTTAGGTTTTTTGTTAGGTTTGATTTATTTATACGTTAACTGTTATCTTGTTAGTTCGATTTCTTGTGTTTAGGGCTTAAGTATTGTTTATATTTTCATGTTAGATGTTAGTGTTGATTTCTTGTGATGCGTTTGATTATTATTATTTGATAAATATTGATATATTTAGTTTATTATTTTTTGGATTAGTGAATGGCCCCTGATTTGCGTGTTGAATTCACCCTAACATCGGGTAGGATTTTAGTTTAGATCGGATCTATTAGGGACATATTAAGATTATTGTTGATTCACAAATGGATGTCACTTGTGGCATTCACATCGGTGGCATCTTGACAGCGGCCAGACTGAAATATGTCTAGTGGCTATTGAAAATTCCCTCCGGTAAAGCCCCTACGGGCTAGGTACAGAGCCGGTGGCTTGACGCACGGATCCCTCACATGGTGGGTGTCTTCGCCTCGGGGTCAAGAACCTGGGTCG
This sequence comes from Zanna intricata, assembly GCA_010016005.3. Lineage (NCBI taxonomy): Eukaryota > Metazoa > Arthropoda > Insecta > Hemiptera > Fulgoridae > Zanna > Zanna intricata. The sequence goes on along the minus strand of JAAAKQ030000007.1, from coordinate 516,634 downwards.
GCTCCGGCGCTCACCTGACGACCTGGACTCCGGTGGTCCAGTATATACATATATATATATATACGCCAATCAAATTGTGGTCTGATATAATTTTTTTTATGGCAAATTAAAAGCAAATATAATTTCATAAAAAATAGCACACTTATGTTATATCTACAAATGTTCTAATGCATTAATTCTTGGTTATTTAGATTAGTTTACCGATTTATAATTTCACATTAATTTATTCTTTTAAAAAAATTCTGTGTTTTCTCCTCAAATAAGGGAATATTTTTAGTTTTAATTTATATTTTATTCCCTGTGTCTTTATTTAATTAGTTTTCCCACTTACCTGTAAGAAATAAATTCAATTAAAATTTATAATTAAAGCATTTAGTGTAATGGTAATATGTTAAAATATGTGCTAATGATATCAGTTTTAAAACATCTGTAAGTGGTTTAAATGCTCGTTTTTAAGATATACAAATAATATATATTTTTAAAGATCATTTACGGAATATAAGTTCATAATTATTGATCGATATAAAAAAAATATTTTCCACTGTAATCATCGGGTTTCTAAGAAGATATAATTTTTGGTAATATCAATTTTGTTGTTTTTCAATATAAGTTTTATCTACGTGAAACTTGAAAATTGAAAAAATACATTAGGGATACGAAAAAAATTTTTTTTTTGTCTCAGGAAGAAAACTATATGATTCAAATATGATATCGGTTTTTCCCCATCACGCAAGGTTTCCGGGTTTATAATTTCAAACACTTTAATATTTTCTGCATTATTAACTACACAATATTCAAACATTTGACTCACCTACAAAGTAAAAAATGTCGATTTTCTGTTATACTTCGCCTGTGGAGCACCACTCTTGATAGTCAAAAAATAATCGGTCAGCAATTGAGGATTCCATTTGACTTGATACCTCTTTTTCATAGCTGAAATCTCCTGATGAAAGTGTTCCCAGTGCTCATCACTCACTGCGCCAAGATGTTCCGGGAAGAAATCTAATTGCGAGTACGCGAAGTGTACTTTTAAGGACATATTGCAAGCCAAATTTTTATAACATGTTGTAAGATTGTTGATAATATCAAGGTCATTTTCCGCTTTTCGATCTCCCAAAAAGGTCTGAGGAACATTTTTGAATGCTTGCCAAGCTGCTTTCTCCAGTGAATTCAATAGTTCCTCAAACTTTTCATTGTGCATTAGTGATCGAATTTGTGGACCCCCAAATATTTCTTCTTTAATTTTTGGATCACTAATTTTAGGAAACATCTGTTGTAAATGAAACCAGCGGTATTGTCCATGACCTTTACAAAATTCTTCATTAATCCTAGTTTGATATGTAACGGAGATAGACACACATTTTTAGGATTATACAACGGGTCATGTTTCACATTTTTCTGTTCATGAAGGGGTGATTCGCGTTTAGGCCATTTTATGTAATGAAATGGTTTTTTTGTCCCTACTATCCCATTCCTACATATTACGACAGTATTTTGTGTAACTGAGCTGCAGACCAAGAATAAGTGTAATTATCTTCAAATCACCACAAATATTCCATTCATACAATGCATATTGAAGCTCTTCAATATAAATTTAAAGTTTTCATATGTTTCTTCCATACTAGCAGATTGAGCCACAGGTACTGGTGGGAATTTATTGCCATTATGCAGAAATATAGCTTATAATCTAACGTTAGAGGAATCGATGAACACAGCTTATTCTGAATCAATGAATGGAGTTCATTCTGTTGGGTTATGTTCATTACAAAGTGTCTCCATAAGAGAAGAAAAGTCATTAAGAAACACTAGCCATTTTCTTCAGAAAAAATAGTCTTTAAATTCAGAATGACGAGTACAATATGTACTTTTTTTTTTCTTATTCTTTTGAAGAAGATTCCATTATTTGGCTGAGAAACTAGCATTTCAGATTGTTTTTTGGATAACTTAACGTTAAGATTTTCTTGAGTTGGTAAATGAGGCTCAGATAAACTGGTTTGTTCAAAAATTGTGTGAACAGAATCTTTTTCTTTTTTCCTTCATCTAATGCCACATGTTCTGGAGACTTTATGATGGGAAATTCTTCGCCGCGTGGAACCGGTCTCATTGGAGATCGCAAGTTATGGTAAACCACTGTACGTTTTGATTTTGACGTAATCCCTTTAATGCTTGTTAAGCAGCAATAGTTAAACAGTCAGAAGGGTGATCTTCGGGTTCCCTTCAAATCATAGGGATAGCAAATGGCATGTGACGTGTGCCATTTTTCCGTGCAGTGAGAAGCCATGATAAAAACAGTGAGAACATGGTAAAAAAACGGATACGTGGGTGCCAGGCCCTTGTTTGGTCACCGACTTTACATTCGAAATAAAGTTCATAACACCTCTTTACTATTGGAGTAAGGTTTCACCTTCGGGACAAGAGCGTCACTTTACCACATACATAACAAAAATTGTTAGGATGATTTAAACAATCTCTAGGGGCATTTTGTAACTAACTACTAACTAAAAGAAATAAAGTTGTAAATATGTAACGCACAATAATTCAGACGCACAAAACACTCACAATGACATGTTTACTAGTTCACTATCTCACAACCGGCATCATTCTGACGAATGTGTGCTACTTATATCACGTTTGTACATATCTATAAACGTCTGAACCTGCGCAACAGCAGCAACGCTACTCTTTGAATCAGCTTGTTTGGTTCCATCATATTTACAATGCTTTAGGAGCTTTTACTTGGCATTGGACAAGCGGACGAAAAAACGTTTTAAAATATTTAAAAAAATTAAAATAACAAAAAAAGTGTGGGTGATTGAGAATTTCCGAATCTATATTTGAAAACAGAGGATAAAAAATTGCTTTAAGTACACGTTTTGGTACTCGTGAGACAAAAATCATGTTCACCGATGTTATTATTTAAATCTCTTTTTATAAACTTTAATACTTTCTAAAAAATGACTTTAAGTAGTAGATATAATCGTATTTCACAATTAGGAATAGCTTTTAGAATACATAATGATAAAAAAATAAGTTTTTATCGAAGGTGTTTTTTATTTTTATAATATTTTGGGTATGGATCTCGTTACCATTCGCTTTCATTAACTCCGCTTATTTAACTACAGCCAATGGTATTCAGTTAATTAAATTTAATCCATAAAATCATTCATATGCTTAAAATTATTTGCTTTTTTTTTTTTTATGGGAATGTAAAATTTTAAATCTTTTCTCCGACTTAATTTTATACAATTTTTTTAATATTATTTTATTGTTTATATTAAATTTCTATTATTCAGTTCGATGAACAATTTTAGACTTGTAATATTTTAAATTTTAATATAAATTAATTAAAGAAGTAATATATGATAACAATTTCATCGATTATTATTCCTTTTAATAGAGCAGATCGGGTTTTTAAATCTGGAAAATTTTATTGAAATAAATCTGCAACTTTCTTTAAAACGCTACGATATGAGTAAAATTTGTTCATTCTTTTTCTTTCTTTTTTTTTTTTTACCCTCGGAGCCACGGTTAGGTATACCTTCAGAGAATGAGATGAATGATTTTTAGCGTGTGTGAAAATGCCATGCCTGACCGGGATTCAAACTCGGGATCTCCGGCTAAAAGACCGAGACGCTACCGCTCGCGCCACAGAGGCCGGAAAATATTTATCTTAGATATCAATAATCATACAAAATATATTTTCTGCAGAGTTTCATATCGATTATTCAGATTATAATTTTTTTGTGTTCGGTAGTCGGAGTAAATTTATGAGTGTAACCGTTAAATTAAATGCAGTTAAAAAAACCTTTTCAATATTAAATTTCCAGATAAATATATTAGGAAATTTGACATGCGCAAGACAATCGATATTAAAGAAAAATTACATTTTTTTTTATACTAATTACACTGAAAGATATAAATTTTTAGTTCGAATAACCTATTAGTTATTCGACCGAATTCACTTCAAATGTCGGTTTGTAATTAAGTCTTATTAAATGTGACTTAATTTTTACATAAATTATAATATTAGATACAGTCAGACGATGTTTAGGTTAATATAAATTAATTATCTTAAATTATTATAATTTGAAAAATATAATTTTCATTATATAATAAAATATTAACTGATTAAAAACCGTTTTACGTCAAATTACACACGCGGATATAAACATTTTTTAAAGATATTCTTATTCTTTTAACCTTTTTCTGCTTAGATAATGAAAGTCAAATGAAAAATTATTTAATGAAAAAGTTTTAGATTTCACTTAATTTTTTAGCCACTGCCTACAAGGAATAGTTATACAATCGTAGAAATTATGTAATCTTGGAATTATTAAAACGGGACGTTATCTAAAAAAATTTGAATTTAATATTTTTAGTATTGCAGTTGATAATACAACACTTAAAAACTGTTAATTTTTCGCGTCAAAAAGAAATAAATTTAGCTGTTATTGTAAATTAAATCGTTGCAAAAATCTTAAAATTTCATAATAAAATTACGAGCAAACTCTTTTATAAAATTAAGATAGCAGATTAACTAGTAATAATAATAATCCAAAAATCGGACGATAACGGCGTCTTTATTTTACCGAATTCTCTATTAAATGTGTAAAACTTTCTCTACAATTACTCGCTTTCTGTGTACAGACATATTCATTCATCGTGTACCAGTGAAAATTTTATTAAAAATTTTTTTTTTACTTATTAAATTTTGCACGAGAATTTTTACACTTTTAATTAAGAAAATAATTTTAAAACCCCGTCGAAAACTTATCTCTTTACATTAAGGAATATTTACGATTGATTTCGAAAAAAATAAGTGAATTTCTCAATATCTTTTTTTTAAATATCGAGTCAAAGCTTAACGTTACCAGGTATCGAACATCGTGTTATGTTTTAAAAATGTTCGTTTGTCGCGTTAATTATTGTGGAATAAAAAAGTTATCTTTTGAGAAATTTAAAAGAAGAATCTAAAATAGATGTACCGGTCGGATGATATTTAAGTGGAAGACGACGAACTGTTCTTTAGAGACCAAATATATTTTATGGTTTAAAGAAATATTTTTTGATATCATATTTATTAATGAAAATGAGTCAGTGTATTTATAAACTAAGTAAATATCATAAATAAATACCGAATTAATAACGGTTGAGATTCTATTTCTTGCACATAAGTTCAATTAAGATCTATTCCTAAGTTCACATAAGATTCTATTCCTTGTACAAGTATTTAATACGTAACTACATATATAAATGTCTAATAAATTTTTTGGTAAAAGAATATACATAATTCCAAATGTAATTTCATTATCTAAGCGGATTCAGTTTTATCCTAGTTTTACATGAATATATTATAATATAATAATATTTTACGTTATAAACTACGGTACTACAATACTAAATCTAAAATTAAAATTACTGAATCACATTATAAGATATTATAAGATTATATTAATAAAACATTTAAAAAATTGACCACATGTTATTCATACTAGTGACTTTCTTAAAAACCGATTAGTAAATTAATATATAATGTTATCGAACCCACATAAACATTCACACATATATACAAAACACACACAAACACACATACACACGCGCGCGCGCGCACACACACTAACACAAACATGCAATGAGAAACACAGTGGAAAAGATAATAAGAGAGACAGTGGTAGGTAAAGATAAACGAGAAGTAATTAAAAAAAGAACCTGAGTTACACTAAATCTGTTTTTAAATTTAATTGCGGTGTAATTAGTGTGTAATATAATTGAATATGAATGTATTAAAACATTATATTGCTATTAAAATGTTTAATTACTTTTATTTTTTTAATTATTATTCGATTTAATGATTAAAATTAAGTAAACGTATGTAGTCGATGTACCATAAAACGGGAAGATTTAGTACAAAACTTTATTATAATGTTACTGATAAGATGACCTTTAATTATCATTTTTTGTGACGAATCAGTAAGATTCATTCAGTAGCTGTTTAATACCGTTTTATCTCTGATAAAAAAAATAATAATAATAACGCTAAGGCCTATCTATATATTATTAGTTAAACCATCTAAGGACAGAATTATAATGATAAAAAAAAAATCTCTTCTAATCAGACTCTGAGAAAGAATTAAACTACAATTTTTTTTTATACGGTTTACTGTTAATAACAATTACAAAAAGTAAACGATCAGGTTTATTTTTGTGAAGCGTTGAGTCGCTTTTACTCGAATGTAAACTAGATAACTTTGAGTTTTTTATTCGTTAAAAAGATTGTATCTCATAGGTTCAAATAGAAAGCTTTTCATTACCAAACGGGATCGTTTAAATTTCCGATTAAATAATTTTTTTTTAAATCTTCAAGGGGAAATTATGACAGATTTCAGCCCTTTTGTTATTAAACAATTTAAGTATATAAAATAACGATAAGGAATTTAGCTTTATGATGAAGCTTATAACAGGTTATATAGTATATTTATTGTTTCCTGTAAACCTTAAAACGGACTGTAATGGTAAAAAGAAAAAGATTTCGTCAAATTTAAAACTAGTGATACATTTTTAACCTGTAAACTACGAGTATATAAAGATTCTCAAAGAAGGAATTATTGATGAGGGTGGACATAAGATGTAAAATCATCGGTTATCAATTGAATTGTGCAATCTTTCCTTTCCGTTTCCACGCTAGAACGGAATGAAATAAAAAGAAATTTCTATCGTTAATAAATTAATTTTTATTCCAAAGAATAAATTTAAAATGTTGCATTTATGGGGGTGAGAAGTCAGGTTTGTTTGTGCTCAAAAAAGGTTTAAATTTCAATTTTCAACACTACAGTATTTAACTTTATCATTTAATCGCTTATCTTTTTCCATCTTTATAGTTTGGAATTTTTCATTTCTCCCTTAAGAGAAAAATGCTGAAAATAAATAAATCGTACTAGTATTTTAGTGTTGTTTCTATTAGAATATTATTTGCAATAATCGATTTGGTTTTTTAAAAATAATATCATTAGATAAAGAAAATGCTATTATTTTTTTAAATAAAAAATGTTATTATTATTATTTTTATTACCAGACGTCATCTAACTTTAGAAGAGTTTAAAAAATTAGTACATTACCCGGCGTTATTTTTAAATAATCTCTACTTGGTAAAATAACCGATTTCTTATTTAGTTATGATTATAGAAATAAAATAAAAATGAATTATTCACCTCGATATAATTATATTTTATTAAATATGTTTATTATTTGTTGTTTTTCAAGTTTTTTTTATAAAACTATATAATTTTTATCGATCTTTTTCCTTAAAAATGGCCTTCGATACACATTTTATAAATTCATTTACATAGTTTTCTATAGAAGATGCTGATTCGTACGCGATATAAAACAAATTTTAAATATTTATTTCAGCAGATAAGGGAGAAAAATTCTAAAAAAAAAAAAGAAAAGATTTTTCGTCTTGAAATTATAAAAGAAAGAAATTATATCGGTTTTGTACGGCACGGTGATTCGAATGTAATTATTATCGCACTTGTAAGCTTAAGTTTTTGTCTATTAAATTTAATTTAAGGTGATTTTTTTTTTATTTTCAAGGGAAGAAAACGTCTTTTTTTGTATAATTAGCCTATAAGATTTTCATACCAATAAATTTTTAGACGATTAAAAAAATATATAAAAGTACTTTTATTGATGATATAATTAATTATTTAATAAAACATTTCACATATTTATTTGTTAAAATATGAATACGTTCGCAGAAATGTAGCGTTTGCTTAATTAAGTCCGGCAATATAAATACAAATGCACACACAGGTAGCTATTATGGAAACAGAAATATAATGATATTTATTAGCACAAAACAGACTTCATACACTACACTGTAGGCTTATAAATACAGTAGTGAAAATAAGGGTAAATATATAAACATATATAGCAAAGCACGAGAAGCAATCAGTAGAAATGAAAGTAAGTTATTAGGTAGCAGTAATATTTGTAAGTTAGTAGTAGTATTATTATAGAATAGTAGTGAAAGCGGTTCATGCAAAAAATTAAATAATAATAAAGTAAGAAAAAATAAAAAATAAAGATTAATGATAGGAGGCATTCAAAAAGGCCAAATTAAATAGGGTGCGTGCGTCTACCTGTTATGGAATTTGTAACGGCAGTCATCGGCTGCGACGATGTCCATAAGCAGGATGTATTTGGCCTTTTTGTCAAGCCCCATTACCCGTACTTTGTAGGCGGGAAACATGCGCCTAAGAACAAAACAAAGAAAGAACCGAACTAAAATGTGGTGAATCACTACTTATAAAGGTATAAAGGTGTTGCACTAAATCGCTACCTGTTGTGAAATTTGTATCTGTAGTCATCTGATGCAACAATGTCCAACAGCAGTATGTATTTCGCTTTAGCATCCAAACCGGATACGCGAAACTTCATCTGGGGAAACATTTGCCTGTGGAAAACACAAAACACACAGTGGTACATAGTGGATAAATGCCAACCTCCATAGGCTACAGTAAAACTTTTCATATTCAACTCTGATATGTCTTGGTGATGTCTATATTTATTGCGCTATATATTTTGCCGATGAGTTTAAAACAATAAATCGCTTCGTAATAACGGTAAAACCCTGTGTAGTCTTATTTTACCATCCGGTTAGTTTTCGTTTAACTATGAAATTCCATTTCGCTACTGATATTTTTTGGAAAAAACTAACAAGTACGTACCGTTTTTCGACTGTTTATCTAACACGAATTTATTCTCCCCTTAAACCGCAACATAATTATAAAATACGCGCTACCGACTGCCTGATTTTTTTCTTATTAATTTTTTGTTATTTTGGATCGATGATTTTCCTGTTACAGTCATTTTTCGAGTAAAATTTTTCGATCTGGTACGTCATCATTGAAAATTAATAAAAAAAAAATACGCGAATAAATTGGTATTTTAAATAAAAATATTATGAACCGAAAGGAAAGCCGTCGCCTTGTCATACGAGCGACAACGCGTAATAGAAGTTACAAAGGAAACATTACATTATACGGTAATTGTTACATCGCTTTATTTTCAGAAGTAGTTATTTTAAAAGAAAAATGTTTGCAAATAATATTTCGTATTACGGCAGTATCGATTATT